>JARKHS020002737.1:0-24451 GCA_030143305.2 Amblyomma americanum
AAGATAATAATAACAATAATAACTTTATTTGCATCACACGTACATGATGCCGGAGGCCAGCAGAAAAAGCTGTCATTAAGGCAGCTTGACAAGGCCGCAGGCCCCCACATTGGCAACTACAGGTAGCGGTCAGCAACCACAAAACAAATGCATGAAAGTGTGAAACCGCAAACACCGGCAGCAGCGGCAGCGGGACGCTTCTTCAACGCTCAAGCATCGCGCTTCTGTTGTACTGTTGCAGGCGGCCCGTTGGTGGGACGTGGAGTGACGTGGTGTGGCGGCACGCACGTGACAGTTCTACGCCAGATTTTGCAAGCCACTGACAAGCAAGATATCAGAGCGCCTACTAACTGTCCGTCTTTTGCCGGATGAGGCCGCCACGGGCCCTGTTGTCCTGCGGGCTATAAAAAGGGATCATCGAGGACGCACCCATCACACCGGCAGCAGCGGCAGCGGGACGCTTCTTCAACGCTCAAGCATCGCGCTTCTGTTGTACTGTTGCAGGTCAGTAACTGCAGGATTGTGTAAATTTTTTTTTCCTTTGCTATTTGCTGCTGTTGCTGCTGGCACGGTGTGACATGTCTCCAGTAGAGCAGTGCAAAGTGTGTGAAAATGTATGTACCGATCCCGTGAAATCAATAACATGCAGTGAATGTGGTTACAGATACCATACCGGAAGGTGTGCTGGTATTTCTGATGCCACAGTAAAATCGAAGGGTGAAGCGTATAAACAAGCATGGCGATGCACGACATGCCGGCGTTCTAAGCCTCGCTCACAGTCGGTAAATATAGCAGGAGTGCCTGAGGCGCAGGACGACGTACGCGTGTGGTTGAAAGTCATTAACGATAAGCTGGACCTATTGCTACCCCTGAAAGAAACAGTTGAGGGCCTAGAGGATGCAGTTAACTTCATGAGCGAACAGTATGATCATCTCCTGGTACGTACTGAAAAGAATGAGCGCGTTGTCGCCGATATGAAGAGCAGACTGGAAATGCTTGAGGCACGGGATGAGGTCACGCAACTGAAAGCCGAGGTTGACAATCTGGAATGGCAAAGCCGTAAGCTAAACCTGGAATTTCACGGAATTCAGGACACAGAGAACGAAAATTTACTGGAGAAGATAAACGTGCTAGCAGCTAAGGCCCAAATTCCAGAACTCCTACAAGATGACGTTGTGGCGATCCACCGACTGCCAGCGAGGAAAAACAAAACGCCAGGCATAATTTGCCGCTTTGCGAAAGAGGCAAAGCGAGGTGAATGGTGGCAAAACAGGAAAAAACTGAGCAGTGTGGATGGTAATGTGTATTTGCAAGAAAACATAACAAAGCGAACACGTGCTCTTCTTTTCGCAGTGAAAAATTGGTCTAAGGTCAATGAGTTCAAGTTCGTGTGGCACCACAATGGGCGGGTCCTCGTGCGCAAAGCTGAGGGAGGGTCGGCGGTGGCTATTTCAAGTCTTTGCGACTTGGATAAGCTAAGATAAGAACCACAGCATTTTCAACGGGTGACTAACCTGATAGTTATGGCGGGAGCCGATGGTGAACGTTACGTACTGCCACACGAACTTGAAAGTCACCTAGGTCAAGCATATATGAAGTCTTTGAAGTGCTTTCACCTTAACATACGATCAGTAAAGCATAAAGAATCTGAACTTGGCCTCTTTTTTCAACAACACGATAACATGTTTAATGTGATAATGCTCACAGAAACATGGAGCACAGATGATACGAATGTTTTTCGTTTACCTTCCTACCAGACGTTTTACTTAAATAGGGCAACTGGTCGCGGTGGTGGAGTGTGCCTCTTGGTAAAAAATGATTTCCCATGTGAACTACTCGAAACTTTCTGTACAAGTACAGGTGACTGTGAATTTATGGCACTGAAATTGCAAAACACTGTACTTGCCGTTGGTTATCGACCTCCGAATGGGGTGGTGGCATCGTTCTTAGATTACTTAGAAAATGTTTTTGAATTTGTAAACAATTCTCACTTTGACATTATTTTTGGTGGCGACGTGAATATAAACATGTTAGGCAATGATTCCTCCAAACTGAAACTGGATGTTCTGCTGAGGGCGAATGGTCTCACAAATGTCATAAATCTCCCAACAAGAGTGGCACTAAATACATCAACATTAATAGATATTTTTGTTACAAATATAACTCCGGAGAGAATCAGAGCAGGCGTTATTGTGGCTGAGCTGAGTGATCATTTGCCTATTTTTTTGTGCTGTACCAAAAAGGTCAACACAAAGAAAAACGTGCCTGCAAGCTTAATACAACGTGTGTCACAAAAAAATCTTTCCACATTTCTGGAAAAAGTTTCACTGGCATCATGGGATAGTGTGTACAAAAAAACTGATGCTAGCGCAGCTTACGAAGAACTGCTTAATATTCTTAAACAACCTACATACGCAGATTGTTTCCCTTTTGTGCGATTGAAAGTAAACACAAAAATCCGCAAACCGTGGATAACACCCGACCTGGCAGCGAAAATACGTGAGAAAAATACAATGTTCAGCAGGTTTATCAAGAGCAAGGATCCAGACGCGTTGAAGCAGTTTAGAACTTGCCGTAATCGTTTAGATAAAGAGCTGAAAAGGGCACGAAAACAGCATTTTAACAACTTATTCACCTCTCTTTCTGGACGCTCACATGCTCTGTGGAAAAACCTGCGCTCAGTATTAAACTATAATGTTAAGAATGACTCAGTTCGTGAAATAAAATACAATGGTACCGTGCTGTCAGGCAAAGCCTTAGCCAATGCCTTCAATAGCCACATTGTAAATACTGCCGCTCAAATAACAGTGAATATTAATCTAGACAATGTTCACTACAATAATGGCTCAGTTTTTCTTGATCCTGTCAGCGAAGCCGAAGTGACGGAAGTAATAAAAAGTCTTAATAACAGCAGCGCTATTGATGTTGATGGCATGCAAGTGAAACCTTTGAAACACGTCATCTGTGTCCTTGCTCCCTGCATAAATTACGTTCTCAATTTATGCCTTGAACAAGCGGTATTTCCACACCAAATGCAAGTTGCACGTGTGAAGGTATTGTACAAGAAAGGTGATAAGAATGATATGGGGAATTACAGGCCTGTTTCTCATACTACCTGTCCTATCAAAGGCATTCGAAAAAATCATTCTCAAGCGATTTTCGAAATTTGAAGAGAAACATAACCTCATAGTTGATTGCCAGTATGGATTCCGAAAGGAAGTTAGCACCGAGTCGGCACTTCTTGCCCAAAAAGAGTATATTTTAGACCACATTGAACAAGAAAACGTAATATTAGGCATATTTATAGATTTTTCAAGAGCCTTTGACCTCATAAATCATCAGATACTGATCACGCAGCTAGAAAGATATGGCTTTCGGGGTGTGGCTGCGGCGTTAATCCGATCATATTTAACCAATAGGAAGCAAATTGTAGATATAGAGGGATTTTGTTCGGATTCACTAGCAGTTAACTGTGGCGTGCCGCAAGGCAGTATTTTGGGGCCATTCCTTTTTAATCTCTACGTGAATGACATAGTAAGCGTAACCCCATCCACAAAATTTGTCATTTACGCAGATGATACGAGTCTATTCTTTTCAGCAAATGATCCTGATCAATTAATTCGCCATGCGAATGAAAGCCTAGCCAAGCTAGAGAAATGGACTGAAGAAAACCTTTTAAAAATAAACACACAAAAAACAAAGGCAGTTCTATTTCACGCCAGAAATAAAACTATAACAACTAGCCACAGTGTTTTGCTCAAATCAACCCCAGTTGAAATAGTGCCTTGGATTAAAACATTAGGTGTTACGTTTCATGAGAACTTATCTTGGGATGCACATATTAACTGCTTAACCAAAAAACTTTCTCAAGTAGTCGGCCTCATATATCGAAATGCAAGTGTACTACCGCGTAATGTAATGATAATGCTGTATAATACCTTGTTTTGTTCAAGACTTAATTATTGCCATTTAGTTTGGGCCTCTACGACGCAAAACAATATACACAAAATTCATATTCTGCAAAAAAAGTTTCTACGTGCCGTTGCAAGTGTCCCCATGTGCTATCCCTCGGAACCATTATTTCACATGTATAACGTGATGCCTGTTACGAAGATTTATGGTTATCGTCTGTGCAAACAATACAAACAAGAGATAAAAAATGGTACTTGTTTCTTGCGTCAGATAGCCAACATAAGTAGTCATCCTAAAGCATACAACACGCGAAATTTTGAGAGGTGGAAAGTTGAAACATGTAGGACAACATATGGATTACAAATGTTAAAAAACTGGTTACCAAGGCTTTTAAATACGTTGCATAAGAAAAACATACAACCCGAAAATATTACTTTCAAGAAACTTCGCCACTACTTTACGAACTAAAAATAAGAACAACAAAATTGTCTCACAATATTCTATCTCAAAGCGTCACTTTCATTTTGCTATGTTGTCTATATATCTCCGGCGATGAGATTTGTTGAAAGTGTGTGCCCTCTTGTTGCAGTCAGGTTTTCGTGGAAACTTCCTTTTTTTCAATGTATAGCTTTTGTTTGCTGTGGCAGAGAAGAAGCCATATCACATGAACCGCTTCGGAAAACGACTGAATCAGCATACTGCCAGTGCCGCTGTGCTTTCTACGCAACCGGAAAAGGCTGAGAAATGTGCCTTCTGTGATTCAAGCACGCACGGCACATAGTTTTGCACAGCTGCGCTGAAAAATAAAGAAAAGACAGAGAAGTTAGCCAAGGCAAAAAGGTGCTTTCGGTGCACGAAGTGGGGGCACAGATCTAAAGATTGCAGGAGAAAGATAAGCTGCGAGCATTGCGAAAGAAGACACGCCACCTCAATGTGCAATCCAAATTGGACAATAGACAAAACCGACGCACCAACGGAGGTCACTGCCACGAACGTGCATGCAGCCGCTAACAGAAAAGAGACTCAAGAGACAGCGCTGCAGACTTTCCGCGCCTTTGCTGTGGGGGACACTAAATACGGCTACATCCGGGGCGTAATGGACGGCGGAAGCCAGAAAACGTTCATTCGAGAAGACATCTCAAAAACACTTGGTTTGAAGACGTTAGGAGACAGCGAATTCCATCTGAACACCTTTGGGAAGCCTGCCACGCAGTTGCAAAGATGCCGGCTCGTAGAACTTCGCCTTCGGAGCCAGTATAGCGGCCAAGAAACCACAGTAGAGGCTATTGAGGTGCCCTTTATATGCAAGGATGTCCAGCAAGTGCCCGCAGATCACAGTTTTGTACAAAATATGGAACTCGGAGGAGCATTAATCGCAGACAAATTTCTCTATCGCAGCATGACATCTGTCCCAGGATTTGGATTATTAATTAGCGCCGATCACCTCTGGAAATTCCAAACTGGTGAAGTGCAGCGAAGCGACGAAAACGAAGGGTTGGCAGCCGTTAACACCAGGCTTGGTTGGACCATCCAGGGGCCGTTCAGTGTGACCCCCAACCTCATACTGGCAAACAATGTTTGCATATTGCGAATAGGTTTGGAGACGGCTGAAAAAGTCCACACTACGCTGCAGAACTTCTGGGAGTTGGACGCCATTGGCATAAAAGATTCCCCAGAGACGCCGAACGCACGACCACTAGTCAAAATACAATTGGAAAAGAAAGGTCAGCGTTATCAAGTTGCACTGTCATGGAAAGACCCATCGCAAGAACTAAGTGACAACAGACACATGGCGGTGCAACGGCTAACCAGCTTGGCGAGGCGACTTGGGCGGAACAAAGAACTTTTGGAACAGCACGACTCGGCTATTAGAAGTTACATGGAAGCTGGGCATGCAGAAAGAGTGCCCAAGGGAACCATCGGTCCTGACGCCTTCCCATCTCATCACGGGCAAACGGCTGATTGCTTTGCCCGAAGCAAGGATAGCGTCCATTCCTTCGGCCACTGCAACAGACATAGGTCGAGACGGAAATACCGGCAGACTATAATGAAATCATTTTGGAAGCGATGGTTGAAGGAGCACATCCTTCAGTTACGGTCAGCCCACTTCGCCTCTTCAAGCCCTGCGAGTACATAGCCGTGGACGACTTGGTGATCGTGCACAAAGAAAATGCGCCAAGGCATATGTGGCAGACCGTGCTCGTGTTGTGGAGGTCTTTAAGGGGCGAGATGGACATATCCGATCATGAACCGTCAAGATGCCGTCCGGGGTACAGCTCCTCTACCCATTAGAAACGAACATAAAATTAGTTTGTACTCATTTTTGGGGGGGGAGGATGTAAAGAAACAAGGAAACAGAGAAGCAGAAATAGAAGTTCCCCAGAAAGAAGCGCCAAGCTTTGGTAAAGTGCTACAAAGCAGAAACAGACGGCAACAGAAACCTGGGCGCCCTTGGAGACACCCGAACGGCGGCGCCCCGAAGAGAGCGGACAAAAGACCACCAACAGCTCGGCGCCATTAATTGGCAGCGACATTAGGGAGGGCCGCGCGGTCGGCTACAGACGGCGCTTCAGCTACACGCCCGCAAGCGGTCTTTTTCCTGAATGAACTCCAGATGTCAAACACGGCTGAAGTGTTGGGGTGGGGACGGGACCACCAAACCATGTGCTCGTGCGGGTGAGAGAGAAAGAGTGCCTCGTGGACACTGAGGGTGAAAAAGCGTGTGGACGGGGCCAGTGCGAAAAGAACAGTCGTAGGAAAAAGACGTGTGTAATGCCTCTCGAATATAGCCAATGTTTTTGTTATCTTTAAAGAGTTTTGTCCCTGTGTGATTTTTCCGCTGTTATTCGAACCCCAAAAGTTTTAAAGTTTAGAGCTGTAGATTTGTCGCTAGATTTAAAAGAAGCTGCTACATATACATTATAACCCTAGTTTACGGACGCGCCGTGACGAAAACCCTCGACGCCATGCCTCCCTATGTAGACGACAAAGTAAGTGACGAATTTTCCTCTCTCTCAAGGATTTTATAATGCCCACCAACTAGTAAAAGGACGAAGGCCGGGACGCTCGCCACTACAACCAACACCGGCGAGATGCCTTATTCCTGGCACAGCTTTGTATCGATTTGGTACCCAATGCGACGACATGGTTATTTCGATTCAGCTAGAGGTCATCGGCGCAGGGGGTGATTCTCTGCAGACAGGTGATTCTGCACATGCTAATTAAAACGGCTCGGCAAAATACCACAGGCAACGAGGGACACAGCTGCCCTGCACCGTTGTAGCTTTAATTTGATATGAAATCGCTGAACACAAATACGGGCGTCTAAATATGATGTGTTCTGTTTAAAGTTTTAGAGCGACAGATATGAATTTTTCCATCACGACGCCAGAAATATATCTTCTGGCTTTGTTTTTAACCTTCATCAAGCCCCCTATGAAACAGATGAACACGAATAATTCGCACCAAGTCTAGACATTCTGTCAAGCAGTAATAAGTGTGCCTTCGGTACATATACAGCGGCTATAGTCGATTTTACTTTCCGGTATTGTTTGTAACGTTGCGACGATATATTCCGCTATTAAATATTGTAACGTGATCCGCAAACGAAGCCGATAGCTCTATCACCAGCAGCTATCACTATCACTCCGACACCGTGGTCGTGTGCGAGTCTGGGGGCTATCTAGGACCGAATTGCTAGTCGTAACCTGCATCAGGCATAGGTGACGGGTCGAACTGTCAATCAACAAATACACGGGCGTCAATTGGAGCCCGTCGGCCTTGCCAGACGGGGTCCTCTTCGCTCGCATGTTCGGGCCCGGAGGTGCAGATGGCACCTTTGCCGGTTTAATGCCATGCCGCTGTCCGCACGTAATTTCAATAAGTGGGTAGTGCCTTCATGATAGAAGTTACCATAAATGAAATGACGACAGAAAAGGGAGAGTTTTCACTTGTCCCCGAAACTCGATTTTGACCACTAGATTGTTCCACGGCAGCTTGAAGTGTGAGGAAAATTTGTTTACGCGAACTGCTCATTTATTAAAAATGGAATATATTAAGGACCAATTAATTTCGTCTTTAGAAAATTTCACTTTATATATATTGCCAATATATAAACGCGACTTCCCGAAACGCGATTTCGAGCTCTAGATTGTTCAACGGCAACTTGAAGTGTGCCGCATATATATGTTTGCGCAGACAGCCCTATGTTAGAATTGAAGTATACTTTGGAGGATTTAATTTTGTATTTACGAAAGCACACATTAAATACATTGCCAACATGCGAATGCCGTTCCTCTAAACGCGATTTCGAGCACTATATTGCTCTACAGCTGCCAGAAATGTGCTTCAAATAAGTTTAAAAGGGCTGCTCGTTTGTTAAAAATTCAAGTATACTTCAGACGCATTTATTTATTTTTAAGAAGGTACATTTTTAATACACTGACAAGATGCTAAAATCGCGTATATATTTTTTCATATATTTAAAACAAGCACAGCGCATGCTTTAGGTGACACATTTTCCGCAAATAAGAATATTATATTTCGAATACCAAGCATGAAATTTCAGCAATCTATTTCCTGCATGCTGTTAGTGCATTTATTTCAATTCATTTCAGTTTATTAATTTTAAAGTCCCCAAAAAAGGGGTGTTACATAAGGGGTGGCAAGGATTAAAAGCACAAATTCACAATAACAAGAAAGTTTTTACATTTTCAGCGGGAAGACTTGGGCAAATGATGATGGCAACGTTGTTTGGAAGGCCGTTTCAGTCTGCGGCTGCACGAGGAAATAAGTAATTAGAAAAAGCGACGGTTCGTGAGCGCGGACGGGCAACTTGTAGGTGATGGCTGGTGCGATGAGATATGGGTGCTGGGGGAAGAATATAAGGTGCGATGTGTATAGGGCTGTGGAAGAATTTGTGAAATAAAGATACGCTCACAATGCGACGGCGGAGCGATAAGGGTGATAATCCGGATGCCGTTTTTAAGGAGGAAACGCTGATGTCATAAGAGTACGATGAATGAATGAAGCGAGCAGCGTGATTTTGAACAGATTCGAGGGCATTGATGAGATAAGCTTGATGAGGATTCCAAATGTGCGACATAACTTGTAGTTTTGGCCTGACGAATGATTTGTAAGCTAATAACTTTACAAGTTGGGGAGCATGGTGAAGATGGCGCTTGAGGACCTCTATCGTCTGGTTTGCTGACGATATTATGATAGTAACATGCAAGCTCCAAGAAGGGTCTCTAGAAATTGTTATGCCTAGATACTTATATCACTGAACTAGTTGTACGGGAACTTCTGATATTACGTAAGAGAAGATTAAAGGATTACGGCGACGACTGATGGCCAAAAGATTACATTTACGTGGGTTAAGTTCAATTAGCCACATATTACAATATTCCTCAACAGCATTAATGTCATTCTAAAGACAAGATTGGTCAGCGACGGTGAGAATAGCACGATAAAGTACACAGTCGTCAGCGAACATGCGTATGTTAGATGTTACGTTTGAAGGCAGATCAATAATGTATATGAGTTTGTGTTAATGTATTAACGTATACGTGTTTTTTTTTGCTCTGGTGGTGGTAGTGGTTTTATTAAAAATAATAGTAAAAAGGAAGGAAAAGATTTTTGCTAGCCCCGGCATCTGCCATCGATACTGAAGTACCTGAGCTGGGGCAGCGGAAATAAAGGACAGCAGGCAGAATGGAGAAATGAAATGAAAGTAGTGAGAGGACAGGAATAGAGGACAGGGGGAGAATTATTATGTACAAACTATTTACACAATAAGAAATGTGTCCAGGTTGTGCGCGTGATTAGTTCATTTTAGAGGAATTAAATCACACACGCGCACAACACTGTGTAGGTTACAACTGGAGTGGGGTGTCCAGTTTAATATTAGAGACATTTAGTATAGCGTATGAGCGCTTGCGTACGCTATACGCAAGCATTTAGCGGGAGGTAACAGAGGAGGTCGCACGACCACTTTTAGTTTATCCGTATGCCAACCTGAACGCAACGATAGCGTAGGTTGCAGTGGCGCCATCTGGTGTTAAATTGTGAAAATATGTTGCGACAAAGTTTTTTCTATTTAGCCAAGGCATGGCCAAGGTTATCCAAGTCGCATCACGCAGATAGCCGGTTGCGTGGCCAAATGGTTCGTGCTCTGCACAGTGGAGGTAGGGCCCGACTTTTTTTAGGTAACCGAACCGAGCGAGGTTCTTAATAACGTCATGGTGCGTACTAGCATCCTTTCGGACCCCTACTGCCTAGCGTTTTTAAACTGGGGCGACATCGAAGCCGTGATGATGCGCGAGCGTGAACAGCAACGCAGACTCTATGCATCCAGGCGCGGCCTGCTGAGTTTTCCTTAAGAATCCAAATCAAGGCAATCCACAGTCGGTTCTGTCTTGTTAGGGTTAAGAGCTGCGGAATCGTTACACAGAATCGAAAATTGGGCAAGTTTATCCCTCTTTCTTTATGCTGTTGGCGAGAGGAGGCAAATAGAATATCACGTGTACCATTTAAAGGCAATGAATATGCCTAAAAACCTAATAACATTGACGAATTCTCTCCGAAGCGGGAGACGTGGGCGCCGCCATCTTGACAACGCTATATTTCCTAGCGTACGCAAGAGCACGCACGCTAAATTCGAGAAATAGCGTACGTAACGCGCACGTACGCTAAACCTCAGTTTGGAATAGCGTTTAGCGCATGCGCAGTACGAAGGGCGCTATTTTATAGCGCACGCTATGCCTTTGCGTATGTCTGCGTACGCTATACTAAAAGTCTCTATTAATCGTTCAAGGTAGAACTCGCGGAGCGTTCGGTCGCTGCGTGTAACTACCTGACGGAGAACAGACGGGACGTCAAGCCCGTGTGTTCGAGGAATGCACAGAGGCTCACCAAAGTTCGCTCACGAGTGCGCGCACTGCCCTGCGGCCACAATAGCGTCTTGATGGAGTCTGGTAGTATGCCCTGCGCCCTATAGGCAGCGAGCATATCGCGACGAGCATCGGCCAACGCGGAACGGCGAAGGAGCAGGTGTTCTAGTGTTTCCACTGCACCGCATCCGTCACACACATCACTCGTCGCGATTCCGAGACGCACCCGTCGTTCCCCGGGCCGGGTTAGCACCGGCACGATGCTTCTCTATAGGGGGAGGTAGTGTAGCAAACAGAAAGTTGAAGCGCGACTGCCGCGTGCCGACGACGACGCTACTGCTGGCGGACCTGCCTGTTCCTGTGTTCTTGTGCTCCTGCTATCACCACGTGTGCTCGCCGCCGGCCTCTACATCAAGCAAGCCGCGACAATATTTCGCATATGGACTAAATGTTGAATTATTGTAAGATACAGTTATGAATTTAATGATAGGAATTATCTCAGATTCGTAGTTATAGAAGAATTTTTCTGTGAACTTTGTCCGGTTCTCGCACCCTGTAGCTAAAAAGGTATAAAAATGAGCCGACGTTGAGGCAGCGATCGAATATCGAGCGTTAACACACCTAACATAAATCTCGAGGTCGAATCTCGGCCACGAGCTAAAAAGTACGTTTATGCTGCACGAAACGCTGAATCGTGTGAGACCATCCGGGGCATTCAGCCACAAACGGTTGGCCCACAAATTTTACGCGAAAGCCGGGACTACGTGGCCCGACTTTGACGCCTGTAAAATAGAGTTATATATAGCGGATCTACTGAGTTTAATTCCGAGTTGCGTGCTCGGGCATCACACGCCCGCCTGTTATTTTATTTTTTATGTAACCCCCTCGGTTACCACGGCAACCACTGATGTACAATGTCGTTGCCGCCGCGGTGGCTCAGTGGTTAGGGCGCTCGACTACTGATCCGGAGTTCCCGGGTTCGAACACGACCACGGCGGCTGCGTTTTTATGGAGGAAAAACGCTAAGACGCCCGTGTGCTGTGCGATGTCAGTGCACGTTAAAGATCCCCAGGTGGTCGAAATTATTCCGGAGCCCTCCACTACGGCACCTCTTCTTCCTTTCTTCTTTCACTCCCTCCTTTATCCCTTCCCTTACAGCGCGGTTCAGGTGTCCAACTATATATGAGACAGATACTGCGCCATTTCCTTTCCCCCCAAAAAACAATTAATATTATCATTATGGAGGTCGCCATCTTAGTCTCTGTACGTGGAATCAGCAGAACTCGGAAGCTCGAAACGCGACCAGTAGAGCTAACGGTCTAAAACAAATGAGGTGCATTTTTGAAAAGACATGTACCGCAACTGTTACAAATTGTAAACTGTTTTGCGCATATTGATGGGCATGGCTTAATTTTCGGATTCGTAGCAAAATCCTGCTGTTAAAGATTTTGCTGACCTGGCATTCAGGAGTTAGGGTTCGCATAGGAAACCGAAAAGATGCGTTTTCGACAACACACAGCAGAAAATAAAAGCTGCGCGAGTATCGACCTGGGGATATATTGATTGTTCTGGTGAAATCTTACAAGATGAAAAATATTGCGTTCGCAAAGAACTTGCCCATGCGCTATTCTTGAATTTCTGGGTATGGCAGTACGCTAAACGTTGATTTATTCTTCTACATCGGTGTTTGTTTTTTCAAATGTGAAACAGCGTTTATGATTGCATTCATTTTATGTTTAATTTGGTATTGTTGCGAGTTGGGAACGTCTAACCGAGGCTTTGGACATCGTAGAAAGCTAGCTGTGCATTTGAATAAAAAAATTTGCATTACATTAGCATCGACGGAATGCATCACTTGACCCTGGAATATATAAATAGAGATTGCAATAATGCTCTGCTACTTTCGTTTTCCAGAAAATTATTTCTTTCATTCTTTGCGGCTATGATATCTGTTCGCCAGAAATATTGGTATTTATTGCTAATTACGCTGCATTCCAAAATCTACACACCCTTTCCTGCCAATCGCTTGACTCTAGTAAAGAAGGTATGATCGTTCTCACATTTCCAAAGTAAAAGACGCTTGAACTTAGTCTGAACGATATGTGCCCAAAAGCAGGCGTGGACGTTAGCCGAGATCGCTGCTGAAAAAAGCCGTGGGCATTGATGGACGTACAGAGTCGATCACACTTGTCTAGAGCTCTCGAGCGGTGCAGTCCGGTGGAAATAAAACGAAATTATAAAGTAGGTATTGACATTCATTGATAATACTTGCGCTGAAAAGGAGCCTAATATTCATATGAAACGCACAAGTACCAGCGCCTTGCCCTCAGCAATGCAGCTGCGATAAGATTTAACTTCATTTGCTCCGCAGTACACCATTCGAGCGCTCTAGACAAGTGTGATCGATTCTGTACTACATTTTCACGCCTTTTCTAGCTGATCCCAGCAGAGTTTGCTATTTAAATGGGCTTTTTTCTACCGAATGCACTAATTAAGCGATAGATGGAGGCCAATTTCACTGTATTCTTGGTGTCCCTTCACCATTGACACAGCAGACTAAATGCAAGCAATGCAGTTGGTAACAAGGTGCTGTACACGGGCCCGATAGCAGCGCAGGGGGATGAAAAAAATACGCTACGTTATTGATTCTATCCACTCAGTCACTAGCGAGGCTAAAATGAGTTCGTATACAATTAATTATACATAACTAACGAGAAATGATGGTCCAAATAGTCTTTTTTTATAGATAGAGTCCCCTTCCTTGCTGGCGAAAATATACATAAGGTCTTGCGAGAAGTCCATATACTTGATATGTTGCCTGAGCACATATATCCGCAAGAGCTTAAGACTCAGATTGCGTAAACGAGACAACGAATCATTTGTAGAAGCTGGTATAAAGCATGCTTTGCGTCAACAGTTAACTTACCTGGAAGAGTCTGACAGCTCAGAATGTTGCGGAAAGGATGAGGCGCCGTTATTTCGGCTGTCATGGTTCTTTAAAACCCTCTACTACGTGTGAGATATAGCAAAAGTGGGCTAAAATTTCTAAAATGTAAAAAATATCAAATAGTACAATAATCTTCTTCACTGACATCCAAAACGGTGTGCTGGGAGGGCGTAGTACACAACGTACAGGAATACGTTTGCTTGCAGCTGCCGCACCTTTTTTAACGCCTGGTAGTGGGTGGGAGGGTACAGAATAGGATTTCGGCTCTGCCACTTTACGTACAGAATCTCATCAATATCTGTAAGCTGTAAACACATATATTGTACGGAATGAAGTAGCTTCTTAAATGCAACAATTATCACAGTATTTGAGCTCGCACATTTGATTTCTGCATGAACCGATTAGATCTATTGACAAAAATTCAACAAAGGTATCTTTAATAGAGTAAAAAAGAAGCCCGGAAAAGTCTCTGCTGACTCGAGGTTCTGCAGGGTCCAGGACTACACGGCATGCTCGACCAAGTCGTTATAGGAGTGGGTTTGTTTAGAAGATGAGCGGGAAAATGGGTGAGAACAGGGAACGGCCAGCATCAGGCTAACCACAATCCGAGTTCACGCGCTTCAACCTCGTTTTGTGGTTTACGCTTTTCTTTTTTAGGGCTCGTGCACGGTCTGAATAGCAACGTGTGATTTTTGCAGATGTCCTATATTGTCTTCTAGCGCACTGCCACCACCTTTAGCATTGTGTTGTCTTGTCCAATTTTTTTCTGTCTGTTTTCTTAGCGGGCTGCTCAGTTGAATCTGGCTGATGTCTCGTTGGCATTTCTTCTCAGACCCACTCCTACCTTTTTGGATTCGATGTCGCCCCGTCGTTACGTAGGGGAGAAGCGCTTTACGGTTGTCACCAAAATGTGGTAATAAGAGACACATCGAAGGCACTCCCCTGTCTTACTAAGGAAGGCTTGAAGTGGTGGAGAAAGGAATTTTCCGATATTCTGGCCGCCTGTTGAAAGAATTCCAAATCCCCCTGCTACCCCTCTCTCTTCCTTCTTTTTGCTTCCCTCCTTATATTGTCTGTTGTTCGCTCCTTTCAAACACCTGCCTCGACGTTTGGGGTTCGACTTTTCAACTTATCATTGTCTTCTCCCTTTTTTATTTTTCTTGATTCTTGTATTGTCCTATATTGTATGCAGTAGTGCTTTGCGGTCTTGTGGAAGCCCCACGACGGGCTAGAAAGCGGAAGCAAGGACGTGGAGGTTGAAGTGTGTAGTCCCATTCGATCCTAATTTGCGTCAGCTGGGTTGCTTCCCGCCCGCCGTGTGTTCCTGGCCAGTTGCACCTACTAGGACGTCTCAGTTGTGAAGTTAGGACTGTAACACTTCGGTGGAGGAGCTAAGCAACGATCCTCAGGCCCCTACGACGCAGCTGCAACTGCAGCCTCACCGAAGTCGGCGCCTTGCCAGCTTGGTGCCGCAAACAGGCACCATACAACCAGCCGGTAAACCGTCAGCAGTGCGACGTGACCCTGCAATCAAGGCTTCACACCGGCCTGCGGGATCAACGAACAGTTCTTCCTAGTACTATTGGGAGCCCCGGACTTTCGTGGGAGCGGCAGGTGAGGACGTCGATGAGTGGTTGACCCACTCCCAACGGGTGAGCCGCTACAGCCGATGGGACGCCGCCGCTCAGCTTGCCAACGTGGTTTTCTTTCGTACTTATACTGGTCTGGTTTAGTTTGAGAACGGCGAGAGCTATCTCACAAGCTGCGAACGCCTCGTCACTGAATTGCGGCATTCTTTCGGTGGTAGCCTCGAGCGACAAAAGTGGGCCGGACAAGCGCTTGCCCACCGGGATAAGTTGCAGGGCTTAACCTGCGCAAGATACATAGAAGAGGTTCCGAAGTTGCGCAAAATCAGGAACGCTGATGTGCCCGAGGAAGATAAAGTTAGATATCTCCTGAAGGGCAATGCTGATGACGTTTGTAATTTTCTTGTCGCGAAAAATGACTCAGAGCGGTTTAAGATGTCATTCGGCATGTCCGCAAAATCGAGACGTTGAAGACCCGCCGCGTTATGCCGAAATTTCGGCGTTTGGCCAACGTCCCGACTGTGGCCAGCGCTGATTAGAACTTCATTGACCTATCATCAACAATCCTACAGATCGTTCGCGAGGAACTCCGGAGGTTCGAGCTGTAGGCGCGGCGTGCACCATCCCTGCCCTTTGACTTTGCCGTTCTGCGACTTTGACTTTGCCGTTCTCCCCAACGTATGATTTTGCCTGCTAACGTGTAGACTGCGACACGCAGCCGTGGAAATCCTGCATCGGTGGCTTTGCTTGAGTACGCACCAAACGAAGTTGTTGATGCCACATCCACTGACTGTAAATTCCGTCGCATGATTAGCAAATCGCCGAACACTGAACAACGCGATGATTTCACGGCCTCTCTGTATATCTTGGACATTGTGGAGCCAGCGGTTTCTCTACCATTCCTGTGTCATGTACCCGGCATCACATCGACACCGACTATTTACACCCCATTCGGCAGAAGCCGTGTAGAGTGTCGTCGACAGAGCGCCAGGTTCGGGATATGTTGCAAAAGGGTGTTGTAAAAGAGTCCTGCAGTCCTTGGGCCGCGTTTCTCATCCTGGTCAAGAAGAAATATAGTACATGGCACTTTTGCGTAGACTACCAGCGACTGAATTCTTCAACAAAGCCATGTACCCCCTTCCACGTATTGATAACGGCACCGATTGCCTGTTCTTGGCCTTATACTCATCATCCGTCTATCTGCGGTTGAGCTACAGGCACATACCCATACACTCTGAGGACAGGCAGAAAACTGCTTTTATCACTCCAGATGGCCTTTTTAAATTTAACGCCATGCCTCTTGGACTCTGCGATGCTGCCGCAACTATCAAAAGATTCATGGACACTATCTTCTGTTGCATTAAATCGCAAATCTGTGCTACCTCGATTATGTAATTTTTGGTCGGAAAGTCAATGAGCACTCGGAACGCCTCTTCCTTGTACTGGACTGCCTGGAGCACGCTGGTCCGGTAATTAGAAGAATTGTCCCTCACCGACCGTGAAGGTATCTCGGTACCCCGCCGACCATGAAAGGCAACTCAGCTCTCTCCCCCCACTGCAACCCTACCAGAGAGGAATGGGAGGCGGCCCTTCTTGGCTGTTCGGACCTTCAGGCCCAAAAGGCTTTGGTCAAGAGGGCTCAGCTGGCGGCTTCGACCAATGGGGTCCCGGAATAAGAACTCCACCCATTGCGTGCTCTTTAAAGAGCCCCACCTCTTTCATCCAAATAAAGGCTTTTAACCACCACCGACCATGAAGGTATCCGATCTGACCCCCAGAATTCCACGAATCTTTATCTTTTACCACACCTCAGATTGTAAAGGAGCTTCAATGCTTTCTCGGACTCTGCCCGTATTTTCGCTGCCTTATTTCCCCTTTCGCAGATATCACTCACCCGCTCGCGTCACTCCTTAAGAAAGACGCTCCCTACTAGCGGATATCTAAGTGTGGCTCTGCTTTTTTACAGCTTAAAGTGGCTCGAAAAAGGGCTCTTAGTATTGTTGTGGTATGCCTAGGATGTTAAAAGACGCCGGGTCACAAGTATCCTCCGGCAAGAATTTTTTTACTGCGTTTTGTGGAAGCTAAGTTATCTGAAGTTAAAACTCAATATCTGACGTTTCGTGCAGTTACATCCCTTCGTAACATTTTCACACAGAAAGGCAGCACCCCCCGCCTGCTTCACCCACTACTCGCCTCCGCTGGCTGTCGACGCGCGCGGGAGTTCCCTGGGGCGGATATTCCGTCCACCGCCATGGTGGCTGCGTGACGTCAGAAAGAGTTCGCACTGCGAACCAATGATAGCCCTCCGCTGCTGATGTAACGAGCGCAGCATGAAGCGTTGCGTGTCGATTCGGGGGAAAACATGGCACTAATGGTCGCCCATAGGCATGGAAGCGCGAATTTAACAATATAAATATATTGTAAATGACCAGCTCCCTTTTGAGGTCTTGTACGCGGCATGAACGTTCGATGGCCTATACTCTACGTAAGGCAAACGTATTGTAGCCAATCTCAGCCACCCTTTTCAAAGACCCTTTAAGTTCCTCCTAACATCGCATCCAATTTTAAATTTCAGTCCTGCTCCAACAGAAGCGTATACTGATGCCAGTTGTGTTGGCATTAGAGCTGTGCTGTTTCAGCGTCTTGGCGATAAGCAACACAATATTGCTTACGGGAGCCGCTCCTTAAAGAAACCAGAGCGTAATTACACCATTACGGAGCAGGAGTGCCTTGCGGTAGTTTTCGCCATTCAGCGGTTCCGCTGCTACCTACACGGACGACCTTTGACAGTTGTTACTGACCACCATTACCTATGTTGGCAGATCAATCTCCGTGATCTGTGTCGCCGTTTTGCCCGATGGGCAATCCGTTCGGAAGAGTGATTACACAGTTTCGTACAAGATTGGACACCTACACGCTGATGTGGACTGCCTCTCTCGGCTGACGCTTGCCGCGATAGAATGTGACGCCGATAAGCTTCACCACGGAATCGAGTTCGTGGTACCCCAATTCTCTTTCGTTTGCGCGCCACCGGAAGGACCAGCAGCTCCAGCTATTTTTTGCCACTGCGGAGGCCCCTGCTTGTTCCAGTGCATTTTGTGTGCGAGAGGGAGTTTGTATATGAAGGTCTATTCTGCCACTGGTCATCGCTGTTTTCTCGTGGTGCCTGCCAGCTGCCGCTCCTCAATTTTGCGCGTCGTGATTCACGACCACCCTTCGAGACACCTGGGATCTGCGCGGACAGTCTACGACACGAAGAACGTTTCTACCGGCCGCGTACGCGTGGTATGACTGAGAAGTATGTGGCTAGCTGTGCCCAGTGTGCGAGTGACAAGCGCCCCACCGGTACTGCTGGTGCTCTCTTCCACATTTTTACGCATCTCCCTTTGAAAAGTCGTAGCAGACCTCTTGGGTCGTTTAGAGAAGTCTCATACCTGAAACCTCTGGATCGTTGTCGGTACTGATTACCGTACTCGTCATTGTGAGGCTGCTCTCCCCTCGGCTATTGCACATCAGATCTCCGTCTTTCTGCTACATTCTTTTATTCTACGCCATGGGCCCCAGCGAGTTTTGATCAGCGACTAAGGGCGCCAGTTCACCGCCGATGTCGTCGAAGACTCCTTCGTTTGTGCGCATCGCAATTAAGACATTCTACCCCTACAATCCGCAAATTAATGGTTTGACAGAGCGAACTTACAGGACACTCACCAACATGCTCTACATGCATGTCGCGTCCGAACGCAAACAATTAGACTCTGTTGTACCTTTAATAACATATGCATACGACAACGCTAAACCCGAAACAAGCGGCTACAGCCCGTTCTTCTTTCTCTATGTCCGCTCTCCTCGGCACACACTTGATACCATCCTCCCGTTCTTCAGTGACGACCATCCTGAGGTTCTTGAGATATCGCTTCCAGGCTGAATAAGCCCTTCTGATAGCCTGCCTGAATACTCTTGCCTCACAAGAGCATTACAAAGTCCACTACGATGACCACCATCGCCAAGTCACGAACCTCCCACTCGAGTTGTGTCGCATTGGCGACCAGACACGAAGCGCGACTCAAGCCAGAAAATGCTGGCCAACTATACGACTGCTACGTTATTTTGGAGAAAATCAGTGACATCACCTCTCGGGTTGCACGAGTTCACCAGAAGCGGCTTGCGTTCTGCCCGCACCGAACACACTCAGCCACCCTCGTGCCGACGCCTCATTTACAAACAGGGCTTCGGTTGCGACATGGGAAATGTTACGGCTCTGTGGAAGTCCCACAACGGGTAAGAAAGCGGAAGGACGAGGAGATTGAAGTGTGTTGGTCCCGTTCAACCCTGTCTTGCACACGCCTTGTGTTCCTGGCCTGTTGCACCGGCCACGGTGTCTCAGTTATGAAGTTACGAGTGTCGCAATATATATATATATATATATATATATATATATATATATATATATATATATATATATATATATATATATATATATATCACCGGTACCAAGATGCAGAGGGAAATGTTTCTATTAATGTTTAGACAGAATCAATTGGAGAATAATACTTCGATTAATCTATCGCTAGAAGAAAATTGCATATAGCAGCAGAAAAAACCATTCCGCCAGTGGGATCCGAACCCACGACTTCCGAATATCGCGTCCGGTGCTTTACCAACTGATCTATGGCGACGGTTGTCCAATATGCAGCTCTCGTGTGTATTTATGTTTGTTGGGTGTGAGCAAACCTTGAGAGTGTTACCAGCGCCACCCTCATCCATGCGGTGGATGTAGCACGTGCTGTAATAACGCCAGTGTGACATGGAACGTCTTGTAATGGCGAGGGTGGAAACCGTGCGATACTCCACCTATGCTACCTATGGCATCAAGACTGCCAGAACCGAGGCTCTCGTTAAACTATTACCGGACAAGACAATCGAAATCGAAATGAGGGGCTCGTTTGAGAAAAATATGAAGGAAGCCAGCAGTCACCGAAACCAAGGTGCATAGGGGAATGTTTCTTGTTTGTCAAACGAGCACATCATTTCAATTGCCTTGTCTGCTAATATATATATATATATATATATATATATATATATATATATATATGTGTGTGTGTGTGTGTGTGTGTGTGTGTGTGTGTGTGTGTGTGTGTGTGTGTGTGTGTGTGTGTGTGTGTGTGTGTGTGTGTGTGTGTGTGTGTGTGTGTGTGTGTGTGTGTGTGTGTGTGTGTGTGTGTAAAGTCACCAAAAATTGAAGAAACACAACAGGATTTAATTCACGACGTTTCGGCTGGCGGACCAGCCTTATATATACAAATATATATACAAATTTAAATTTTTTACACATAGAAGCTAGAATTCCGGATATACTAGTTTTGTCAAAATTCCGAGGAATCTCCATCATACTGTTTTTTGGGTGCGCCATTCCAGAGTTGCCTGCCAGCTAATATTGAGACATAGGTAAGCTTATGCCACTCTTTGCTGTATTCCGATCAGTTACACATCTCCAATCTTGATATTGCCTGCCGCGCTGTCGAAATGTCTTTGTAACAATATTGTTTGCGCGAAGTCCTATTATAGCTCTGAAAACCATTTCTCAAGGAAAAAACAAATTCACAAGAAATTTAGAGCTTTCTCAGAGAATAATAAAAACAGTTACCTCACTAGCGTGATGGTACAGGAAAAACTGGTGGTAATCTTCATATCGATCCTGAGCTGACATGATGAGCGCTGTACCTAGCATATAGACGTACAAAAAAAATAGAAAAATAGCAGGCGTATTCACTTATGCTTCCTGAAACACATGATTGGTTAGTAAGAAATCATTAATATGTAAAGGTGTCTTTATTCTTAGTACTGTTCGGGAGAGATATCTTGCTTTAACATGAAAAAAGCGTGCTGTACTTTCAAAAGTTCTCTAGTCAAAAGCGTACTAGGGAGAAAAGCACGAGGTGAACTTTTCCAGTTATTATTGATTATTTAACTGGCTAGCCAGATGATTTAACCTTTTTGCCTCTATGTAAATGACATACATAGCTTGCTGCCGATACAATTTTTGTGCCTTTGATGAGCTAGATATTTTGTTTGCCCCAACAAAACCTGGTGGAGATCGATGGTATTGAGAAGGCTGATAGATTTATTCTCTGACAACAGAAAGCACACTGAACATTGAGCGCGAGGGGGACGCATTTGCAATGAGTGCAAGTCCTCCTGTCTATACATTGGCTAACAGAGTAATGACCTCTGAAAACACTCGTTGAATTTGCTTATTTGACTTCACCATTATGCTGAATGAAATTTGTATATTTATGCCAGTAACTCACCGCTTGTAGCCATTCCCAGTGTTCAGTTTATTTTGCAGAAATAGCTTGGAGCGCATGGTATAATTTGCGATCAATTGCTGATCCTATTAAACTCCGAAATGCACTTCTCTCGTTGGAACCAATTTGTACATAAGCCACATCTTCCGCTGTTCTTCCGTGGGGTGCAGTTCGTTTAAAGTACTAGAAATCTTCATTAAAGCTGCACGATATTTGCCACACAACCTGTAGATTTCTCGCACCAGGTAACATTTCGCCAACCAGGTTTGTTTATTTAGAAGGAGCACATATGTACTCCTGCGCCAACAAAAGTGCCGGTAAGCCAGGTTTTTAGTTGTTAAGAATATTTTCACAATAGCACAGAAGTACAGATGAAAGATGTTTAGGCGCGTTTTTTTTTAAACGATGGCGTTAAAAGTTTCGTGACACCAAAGAAATACGCGAGAGGATGCCAGGAAGTTCGCTGATTTACTGAGAAAGTGATGACGCCCCAAGTATAACGTGACCAACAAGAACCAATCACAACACCCTTAAATTTTGAAAATCCATCACCACCGAAGGTGCTTTGAGGGTGTTACATTGTCGGCATCGCTACCGGAGAGGACAAGTGTATGCAGGGGTGGATGAAGTAAGAAACATATAAATACACGCTTGATGACTGACACACGTTGCTAACGATCAGCTTCGCTGGCCAGTCTATTAACCCACTACTGCATCGCCATTTATTCTTTTTATTGCCTGGGTTTTGATGCAAATTTAAAGCACAGGCCCCAAAAGAATGTAACAAATGCTGTACCCAGTGTAATAGGGATGAACAAAATAGAAAAAGAACTACAGCACGACTGCAAGCGGCAAGCGTAGCGGAGGGCGGCAGAAGATTAGGCGGGCGGATGAGATTAAGAAGTTGGCGCGGTTACCGTGGACGCAGCCAGCAAAGGAAAAGGGTTAATTGGAGAGATATGGAAGAGGCCTTTGCCCTGCAGTGGGTGTAGTCAGGCTGATGACGGTGATGACAGCCCGACTTGAAGCTACGAGCAGGAGCTAATGGTTTTAAAGCAAAAATATATAGTGCGAAACCAGACGAGATGTTTATTTTGGGGCTTTCACCAGCAGAGACTGTTGAAACGGATGCATATCCCACTTTACACAAAAGATGATAGCAAGCGTCACCTCGGAGGCGCATGAGGATCAGAAACTGAAAATTAATTGCGCAAACATCCTCTGCCCCCCAACTACTTCCGTTGCTTCATTCTTTGCTGTTCTTCCAAACTAAAGCCTCTCCAAGACATTCCTTAGGCAAGACATCTTTGAATGCTTTTATAACTTAGCCCTTTAACGCTGAACACGCCGAGCTGCCGGTGGAATCCAGACCCATTACCTCGGTATTTCCCGCCCGGTGCTCTGGCAAGGTTTTCGGCCCGCATCCCACCAGCGACATCCGATTCTGTTTTCTTCCACTTTATAATGAACTATTTCTCAGTGAGGAAGTTATTACAGTATTAGTTTCACACTGATCTCTCTATCGCCCCAGCAATACAAGCACAAACTCAAGATACAGGAAGCATAGTAATATAAAGACTCGATTGCACTTAATTTTTCATTTTTGTGTTTCTTTTTATTTTTTGTTTTATTTTTTACCGATCACAATCGCTATCATAATCGCGATCATCAACTGTCACTATATCGCTGTCATCATCACTGCCATCATGACTATCAGTAGCTATCTCTAATACTACCACTATCTCTTGCACTATCACTGTACATAGCTATCATTATCAGTATCACTGCTATCACTCTATCTCTATAACAATCACTATCGACAGCTATAATTATCATTATCACTACCACTATCTACCGCTAGCACAAACTGTCACTATCTGTAGCTGCCATTATCACTATCGATATTTTTACTATCTCCTCATTCTCACTACCAGAGGTGGGCAAATGCCCTCATTTTTAATCTTACTCCCTCACCCTGTGTTTTGAATCAATGGCCCTCCCTTACCCTCGCCCTCATTTTGAAAAGTTATCCTGTCCTCCCTGGAGGAAAAACGCTAAGGCGCCCGTGTGCTGTGCGATGTCAGTGCACGTTAAAGATCCCCAGGTGGTCGAAATTATTCCGGAGCCCTCCACTACGGCACCTCTTTCTTCCTTTCTTCTTTCACTCCCTCCCTTATCCCTTCCCTTGCGACGCGGTTCAGGTGTCCAACGATATATGAGACAGATACTGCGCCATTTCCTTTCCCCCTAAAACCAATTATTATTATTCCTCCCTCACCCTCACTTAGAAAAATTCCCTGGCCCTCCCTCGCACTCATATCGTCGGCCCCCTTCCCCTAAAAAACAACCGTTTTAAACTTCGAGTTATTTTTTGCAGTCGGCAACTTCTGGTGATATTACTGAGTCATAAACATACAAGACACAGCCTGAAGGCACTTTGGATGAGAGATTATTTGCTTATAGCGTTCTGTGAGTGTGTATGTGTGTGTGTGTGCGTGCGTGCGTGTGTACCTTTGTGTTTGACCTAATACGTGAGACAAAATCGAGAAAGTTACGAGTTAAGCCCCAAAATATCACTCTTCCTAAACTTCTGGCACGCACTGCATGCATACATGTGGCTCGCACTTGTAGCGTTTCATTATCTGTACGCAGCGCTAGAATGAGTCACCGCGTTGTTGTGTCTGTGTACAAAAACTAACGTATGCCAAGAATATTTAGAAAACAGTGCAATAGAGTTTACCTCGAAGTGCTGAGAAGAGAATAGACTGCTTCTAATCTGCCACCATTTCATGCCGTTTGGTGCATGCTATT
>JARKHS020002738.1:0-135289 GCA_030143305.2 Amblyomma americanum
CCTTTGTTCACGTCCTGTCGGAAAGTATACATCCGGCAGGCAGGAAAATGCCTGAATGAACGCCTCAGGAATCAGCAACACATTGCGAACGGGCACAGGGTGCAACCTGGCTTTGCATGTGACGGAGTGCAGCACATGCTCGCCCTTGTTTTAACGCACGAACATTATTGCCGGACGGAAAGCTGGGAACGAGCGAGACATACTTGAAGCGCATTTATTAAAAAGAATGATCGGTACTGCATAACCGATCCGTCTTTCATTATTACAAAGAAAGCGTGGCATTGTTATCGGAGAATGAATGAAGAACAGACTTGGTTGTGTTGTTTTCGTGTTTTCGTTTTGTCTTTATTTTTTACGTTGCATGTGCGCTTGGGCAAGAAAATGGCTTTAAGTACGTGGATGACCAAGAAATAAATCAAATGTAAGTCCAGTGACAGTCTCCATGTGTGCCTTCTTCTTGTCCTGCGTATTGCTTTCCGTTCTTTTTTATAGAACAGCTAGCCCATCTCACAGCCACATCAAATCAAAAGCGGCGGAGACAAAGAAAAAGAAAGAAAACTGCAGATAGCGCCAAAAGCCAATGGACACTGGGAATGAGGGCCCACCCAGCTAACCTCAATTTATTGTGTGCATTAAATGTTTTTCACGCACGCAAGCGGAGGCTCCCATGCTCTCAGAATGGAGAGTGGCGTAGTTGGCGATTACTACCATTTTTCTTGCACGTGTAACGAAGCAAAACATAACGCCGCTCGCAGTCTAAACCGAGTGTCGAGTCCCCCTAGTAGGGACCACACACGTTTCGAAATGGGCCCCGCAGTCTTGGCAACCCGTCATCAGTTGACGCTGTTTTTGCACCAGATGTCCTGCGTTTCCTCAAGCACTTAGTTTCGGTTTCGTAAAAAAGAAGGGTTTTTATCGCGGTGCAGGGCTTTTCAGAACAACTTTTTCTTCGTTCTATAAACTGACACGTTGTCGCATTCCCCGTGGCTATACAGACTTACCTTTCACAATAACCGCCAGAGTTTGTTAATTAGAACGAGTTGTTAAATTTTAGTTAGATTCTTCATAATTTTCACGTTTGCTAAAATCACTAACTCCGCCGCAGCTCAGGTTTTCCTCATGTTGAGTCTTTCTCTTTTTTGCAAAAAATCTATTATTAAGAATTTTTGAAAGTGTTCGCTGACGCGCCCGCAATTATTGATGCCTTTCACTCTCATCATTCATTTCATGATTCGTTGAATGTGAGCCGCACGGAAGTAACAACCCGTTTCCTTGTGAAGAAGAAAGACAGTTTTCTTCGTCGTTGTGTTGTTCATAGTGGGAAGCCATAGTGATCATCTTAACCTTACCATCTCTATACGTAAAATATAATGCGAAACGGTTTCCTCTTTGAAGTTCGTGAGATGCACCAGTAGCGGAACCTTTCATAGATTTGGAGAGCGCTGGCATTATTTTGGAGATATCAAGTGAATTGAGAAGGGTTGCCGAACTTGAGAGGTAGAGAAAGAGAGAGAGATTAACTTTAATTAATCGAAATGATCCTGTGTTCTCGAAAATAGCGTCCTTCGCGACCCATTGACCTGTCCTGGCGCCTAATTTCTTCCAGTGTTCCTTACGGCTCAGGAGAGTATTTCGGGAATAGGTTTTTAGGAATATTCGTTTCCTCTTAGGAAGATACGCAATTTAATTGCAGGCTTACTGGGGCCTGCTCCGTCAATATGCACACATGTTTTACCTAATCGCAGATATCACGTCCTTAAAACGCGCAGGCATCACAGCCGGGAAGCGAAACCTGGCATGTGGTGAATACCTGTATGTTGATATTAGAAGAGGAAGCCAGCGCTCTAGCATGCCGACAACATAAGAGAAGTCCAAAAAAGTTGCGCCCTACGTCATGTTGGAAAACCCAGTCTGCAGTCCCAGCGTCTTGAAGAATTTGTAATTCTAAAATGTGAAGTATATTTCACCTTTTATTTTGCACCAGTTGCAAGCCCCCACGAAATATTCCGTGAATGGGCCCCAAGATTAGTGTGGAATAACCGCTTGAAATATATTCAAAAAGAAATTCCTGACGTTAACTAGTAAAAGATTCCGCCGCGAATCTTTCCACCTCGTTTATGCTATTTGCTGTTCGCAGAGCTACTTTGATCCTAATAGGTTTTATGTCCACTTACTCTTTAGTGCTATTTTTCGAGAATTAAGTACTGAGCATCCACATTTCTGTGTAAATGATCCGCGACGAAATATTTTAAGAATAAAGAAATTTACGCTGGCATCTTGATGTGTAATATGAATTCAAGAATTCAAATCAGTTCTCTTCCCAGGAGTCGTTTTTTTTTTAATTTAACGAAGCCCCTGACATATGCTCCTCATCCACTGCGCTCTCATTATTTTTCCTGACACATGCAGCGCTCTCAAGTTGCATTTGCCTCTTTTTTTCTGAATTATATGCCACGAGCCGCAAGTAACATGGAAGGTTAACGCTCGTCAACAAGTTCATTTTACAAGAGATATAATAAACCTTTCTTTTGGTTCATCGTCCCAAGGTTTCTTTATATATTTCGGGGTTTAACAACTTCTAAGGCGACCCATAGGCTGGAAGGGACTCCACTGAGATCTTCGGATTAATTTAGACCACCGAGGATTCTTTAACGTGCATTGACATCGCACAGCCTACGGCCGCTTTAAGCCTTCCGCGTCTATCTAAGCGCGGTCGCAGCCGGGTTCGAAAGTAATGTTTACTTTACCGTTACTTATTGATAACGGCACTGCCTTTTGAACGTTCAACGAGCCGTGAAGTGTTTTTTTTAAAGAATCTCTTCGGCTATTTCCTCATTTGCAATAAATTCATTCAAGTCTCTGATCTGCAATCTGTTCAGTTTTAACAGTCTAGTGCCTACAGATGCTCAAGATTCAAAAGAATTTGTCATGAAATCGAAGCGTTCTCTTATTCAAGACCACTGCGACTCAGTGTCAGGCAATCGATCACGTCGAATTCCTTGATGATCAGGAAACTCCCGGAGTAGTGGCGGGATAAAGCGCAGCGTTTCAATGCACGAGTCAAATGCATGTTCTACAGTCCGCTCTGCCTACGCTGGCCCTGTTGTCTTAAGCGGAACGTAAGTGCGCCAAACACGTTTTAGCGAACCATTCCAACGGTACGGTTAAGCGGGGACTTTTGGACTTTAGGCAGCGCCTAGCTGCGGTGAGAAATAGATGCATATTTGCTACCGAAAAAACAAGAAAGTAGAAAGAAAGAGCATGCATTCACTTTTTACTAACAAGAAAAGCTCTGTGGAGCAGCGCCACTTTCAGAAAGCTTAGTGAGGATAATAACAAAGTACCGTGCAACGTATTACGGCTCCAGGCAAATAAACTACACTGCATTGCGCGTGCCTCACTCCGCGGGACATATGCAAAGGCTATGCATCGCCGACGAATGAACTAACATCACTTACAGCTCATAGCACTATCGCGACTACTGAGTAGTCCGGTGCCACCGCGCCGACTCAGTGGTTTTGGTGCTCGGCTGCTGACCCGAAAGGCGCGGGTTCGATCTCGGCCCCGCGGGCAAATTTCGATAGAGGCGAAATTCTAGAGGCCCGTGTGCTGTGCGATGTCAGTGCACGTTAAAGAACCCCAGGTGGTCGAAAGTTCCGGGGCTCTTCACTACGGCGTCCCTAAGAGCCTGATTCGCTTTGGGACGTTAAACTGTCATAAAACCATAAACCATGATAATATAGGTAAAGCATCCAATGAATTCTATACGAACCTCTGTTCTAGCCGAGATTACCAGGACGCTAATAAGAGAGGTGATGGCAGGGAAGAATCGCACTTCCCGCCGGAGAGGAACGATGGAATAAAGAAAGCCTTACAGCCAATGTAAATTAAGCAGTAAATAAATTTTGGTACAAAGCAATTGGGTTTGGTTTGGTATAGTTTATGGGGGTTTAACCTCCCAGAGTGACCCAGGCTATGAGGGACGCCGTAGTGAAGGGCTCCGGCAATTTCGACCACCTGTGGTCTTTAACGTGCACTCACATCGCACAGTACACTGGCCTCTAGAATTTCGCCTCCATATAAATTCGAACGAATTGGCCGGGATCGCCCTTCGTCTTTCGGGTCAGCAGCCGAGCGCCATCACCACTGAGCCACCACTTGGCAGAAAGCAAGTGGGGACACTCAAGTAACTGCAGATATGTTAAAGGATGCAGTGGTGACTGTGCTAGAAAATCTTTCAACTTTACCGGAATCATACCAGAACATTGAAAGAACTGTGACGTTATTTTAATACACAGGAAAAGGGGAAGGGATGAGTTCCAGGAGATGGCAGAATCAGGGTGATGGATGAGATTAAGAGGCTTGAGGAGGTAATGAGGCCGTAGGTGGCACCGGACAGGATTATTTGGCAGCCACTGGAGAGACCATTGCGCGGTAGCAGTGGACAGAGTCTGATAGTGATTACGGCGACGTACCTTGTACGGTCGCCGCTGATATAGCAGTTCTTCTAACCACACCAGTGCGCCTCGACAAAGCCACCTTAAAGTACTATAGGCACATAATTTTATTGTGTGTTTTCTCCTTTTAAAGGAGGTGTTAGACATTAAAATATATGTATCACCGCGTGATTTTCGCCTACATCAACTAAACAATATATAATTGAATTTTTTTCTCTCATGTTGCTTGAGTTTCATCAACCGAACAATGACTGTGACATGTAGTTGATGTTTGGGTCACGTGACGCACAAAAAGAAACTCCAATACAAACGCTGATGCGTAGTTTTAACTCACTGCAGCACCTAAATCAGCCTTCTTTAATAGCTAGAATTACAACAAATGTTGTATCAGGAGGTGTATTGCTCTTTTTTTGTGCCTCACGTTACCGAAACATCAACTACACGTCTTAGCCATCGTTCGGCTGATGCAAATGAAACTCCGTGAAGAAGAAATTCAATTATAAATTATTAATCAGCCTTAGACGAATACCGCTGAGTGTTCCGTGTATACCAATGCCTACCGCATCGTTTGAAAGAGGAAAACACTCAAGCAAAAATTTGGTGTCCATTGTCCTTTTACAAAAACCCTTTTATCGTATGGTGAAACCATCTCTCAGGTGTGCCGTTCTCCTTACAACGTCGCCGCAATGCGAAGAAGCCATCTTTCCAAGGGGCTTGATTCACGTGGGGAAGTAGACCTAGCGGGCCTGTGGTTGCGTTGACGACTGGCGACCCCTGACGTTCTGCCTGCATGCTTCGGACCAGATACGCTCTCCTCGCTGCATCCTTCAGCCCGATCCCAAGGAAGCCGTACTAACAGAAACGACAAGGGGTAGCAGACAACCGCCCTTGTATATGTAGTAATTTAGCCATGTGCAAGCTGCTAAGAATCCCCGCTTATTGACGCTGTTCGCCCCTGTCGCGTCAAACTAGTCTTTTTCAATATCCGTGGTTAATCCATTTTTCGTTCTTTCCAATTAATATTGTAGCCCCTCATATTTCGCTGAGTGCGTAATGAATGAATTGCACAAACAGGAGTCTCAACGTAAGCACGAAGCCGCTTGCTTTGAAACTTCAGGAAAATGAGTTTTAAAAACTTGTGAAACTTCTCAAAAATCTTGAATTTGTAATAGTTTTCAATTAGTTAGACAATTACCAGAATTGTGTTTTTAGTTCCGCTTTAATAATGAAAAACATAGGCTCCGAACAACAAAAGGGAAAGTTCTATCAGCGCCATGAGGAAAAAAGTTGAACGCGCACGGCGTACGAGGTCGAGCTCTAAGATTTGTTATACGCATAGGTCCAGAATAGGAATATAAAAAAAATTGATTGTAACACACATACACGCAAATTGTGTACGCCACTATTTCGAGATAACTGAAATAAACGCTCAGGAAAAAAATACCCGCTGAAAAATGAGGCACGTGGTATCAAGCAATATCGAAACACCAAGAATGAGTGCTAGGTCTTGGCGTACTTAATAGGACACAAGGAGCGGTTGAATATCAAGAAGATGGTAACGACCTAAATGGAAAGGCAAGTTTTTGTTTCTGTCGTTTAAAAGTTGGCTTCAGTGGATTTATATTGCAACTACAGAGAGGCGGCTGCGCGCACCATAACTAGACGGCCTGCTCAAGTGAACGCATACACGTACACTTTAATACCCATAATCAGGGACCAAATTCCCTCCAGCCTGTGTTTTCGCTTCGCACTGGGTGCCGAGGAATCGGCACCAGCGTGGTCTTTCCCACGTGTTAATGTGAAAGGGACACTTCGAGAGCAACGCCTAGGTTATTACAACAACAGCGAATGCGAGCTCAAATGGGAAGAACCGAAGTTGCGCTCCCGTGAGGTCGAGCGAAAGCTTAAACGGCGAGATCCTGACCTTGCTGTAGGCTACGACGAGAAAATAAAAAGACAACAGAGCTGGATCAGGAATTTCACGCCTGTGAAGCTGAAGATTCCTGACGCGACAAACGGGCAATCCACGATAGCGCTACTCGGATGGTTGAGCGCCAGTTGAACGCCGACCCTTCCGGCTTGGCGTGACCGATCACCAACACACTCTCCGAGCTGCAGCGGTGACTATGCGCCAAACGGCTTCACTAACCAGTCGCATCAGAGGGAGGCGACGTAAATCAACCAACTAGCCCCGAAATTCACACCATCATTGATGTCAATAGGAAACGTTGTCCTCTTGTTCAGGGACACGAAAAAACTAACTTGAAGCTACGTTTATCATTTTCAATTGTTTTTCCGCTTTGTCTTTTTTGCCAAATTCATTAGACCAGAGTACATTAGTCCAAATACATTAGGCCTGAAAAACCTCTTCGCAAAAGAAAAGCTGGAAGAAATCACTTTGTTCGGCACTAGCGCGAATACACACAGCGTTTGAGCATCGTTACAACTTACAGAGTCACGAAAAGCCAAACACAAGTCCTTGTTGTGCTTTTCAATCAACATCCTTGCGTCCTTGATAAGCGTTTTGAAGCTGATACACTTGATTGTCACGCTCTGGTTTCGTTCCACGTGCCGTCGATATGCCTGGGCCCATTTCCTCCTGGTCACTAGTGCCCTTGCTGCATACCTCCTCTAAGCGTGGTAGGGATCCCCACGTTATTAAAAAGTGCTCCGCACGTGATCAATCTTTACTGGAGGTCTATAATTGCAGCGATTATCATGCAGTTGACCCGGATTCCAACAAGATTACATTGCGCGCCACTCTTAATTCTCCCCAGCGACTGCGCAAAGCTGGTGCGAGATGACTTCATAGTAGACGTCTGCATGTTTGCTCATTCTTCTGCTGTATCCCTTTCGGTCAGGGCGTTACCATGCGTGCACATAGCTTGACTTTGCTCAGCTGTAATGCGCACGCCGATGGCTAGACATTATATTTTCAATCCTTTATGACAAAGTATGCAGAATGATATCAAGCCATCCATGCAAAATGAGGGCAAAAAGGTTGTGCCTCCCCTCTCTATGCCCCGGCGGTAAGTAGCAGGGCAGAGAAATTCAGCGCCGGTTTGACCTCTTAATTTTATTATGTATTGCAGAAATATAGAGGACAGTGCTTGTATATTGGCTTCTAGTAAAAGGATTGCCGGCATCTTTTCCTTTGCCTTAAAAAGGCAGCGCAAAGATTTGGGCAGGTTGGTGTGACGTGCTCTAGGAGGCATGGAGCCGCAGGGAAAGGCGTGGTGGAATGAAAGAAAGCACACACACACACACCAGCGCCAACTTTGAACTTTCAGTTGAAGGTTGGCGCTTGTGTGTCTTTTCTTTCATTCGTCCACGTCTTTTACTGCCGCGCCATTTCTCCCAGAAATAAAAGAGGCTTTTTTCTAGAGATCCTCCGCGATAACTCAGTGGTTAAGGCGCTAGTCTACTGAGCTTGAGTACCCGGGTTGAAACCCGACCGCGGCGGCAGCGCTTCGATGGAGGCAAAACGCAAAGGCGCCCGTGTGCTGTGCGATGTCAGTGCATATCAAAGATCCCCAGGTGCTCTAAATTACTCTTCAGCACACCACTACGGCACTTCTTTTTTCCTTTCTTTCACTCCCCCCTTTATCCCTTCCATTACGGCGCAGTCCGGGTGTCCACCGAGAGAAGTGAGACAGTTACTGCGTCATTTGCTTTCCTCAAAACCAATTTTCATGTTGTTTTTTTAACCTGAAACAAAATATTTACCATATTTTTCATTTTCTTCCCTTTCGTTAGAGGATTGCACTTTTTGTTTCTCTCTTCGGTTAAGCATGCTGACTGCTTTTTTCCTCACCATATTGCCTGAACCATTGTGTATTTATGTACAATGCTTATTAGCCATATCAATTTTTCATGTTAGTTTTCTTCAGTCTTCTTTTTTTGTACTCATCTGTTATATGGACATGTGCTTATGAATGTGTTTTGCTTCGTGTGTACTAATCCTATGGATGAATGAGTTAATGAATTTTCTGTAAATATTGCCCACATCTCTGAGTATGAAACCAAAAAGATGGGTGACGCTTCGTCAGGCAACTTTGTCATTTTGTCGCCTCCTCAACAACCAAAGTGTTGTTCGAAATAAACTTTGAAACTTATAAATAAACCTGTATCTTGCGTCACTGGTGGTGGCGTAATCTGACATACTGCTGCAATTCTCAAGCTACACATTCGCATCTACAGGGTGCTTCGCAGACTTAAGGAATGATTTTTAAAAAAGAGGCCCGTCGGAGCGGGTCAAAACCAACAACATATTGTTTCCTTCTCATGCGACGCTCCTTACTCTTTTCTTTTTTAATTCGGCTTCAATAATGAATTACCTAAGATTAATTACGCAAATTATCTAATATTCGCTTTAAGGTCACGTGCATTCTATTAATTTTAGATAGGTCTAAAAAGCCACCGATCGAGTTCTTTTGGCAACGTATACATCTTACGTGGTCCTTTATTCCGGCATTTAAATAAAGCCCTAGAAATATGAAAAAACCACGTGGCTGCGTTCATGCGCTACCGTTTGTGAACGAACAGAACGTTCTCGAAGTCCGTGCCCAAGAGAGCTACCACCGCTCAGTTTTATTCGCTGCGAAATCATACAAATAAAAAAAAACGGAAGCTGTCTTAAAATACGCGACTTCAGTGCTTTCTCTTCCTATTTTATTCTGTCTGTCCGTTGGCTCAGTAAACGCTCAGTCTGTATTGTCGTTGGTCTCACGCAGCTCCGGTGCGCCCTTTTTATTCCTTGGTTCGAGGGAAGTGAAACGCCCTGTTCGTACCACGAAAAATTTATGAGTCAAGTAAACATTGCTGCTGAACATTGTACGCTGCGTTTTTTTCCAACGTTCACTCGTTCCCCGAGTGTGTCGCCGTTGTCGTGCTATTGTTGCCTTGTCCCCGAGATGTTAGCAGCCCGAGCATCTATACCGGAGTCCAGGGAGGCGAAGAATAGGTGTTTGTGATAGGGACTAAGGTGTCACATTGTATGAGCCTGTCAAGCTCCACCGGCCGCCAAACTAATCACGTCCCACCCCATTTGCTCCTCTTGGGAGGTTGCCCCAGTCCCGGATCAAGCCGACCGACTAGCTATGGCCGATGCAGCTTGCCTGTCGAATAATGATCGCCAACGGAGTCCTAGACTGAGGGCTCTGCCCAAGACAGCACCGCTTCCTTTGCAGTCAGCGGGGGGCTCTCTTGATAGCAGAAATTTTTATAAAAGTTCTCGGATATTTATTGCACTTCTTCAGATATAAAAAAGTCTACAGAAGCAAAAAAGGTATGAAATTTTGGATGAGCAATGAAGCATAGCACCTATCATGGAAACGAGATAAACTAAACAAGCGATGTGCGCAGTTTTTCTTCTTCGGGAACCTCTTGCTCAGCGATTCAGCAAACGCTGAAAAATTAGAAATTTTGGAACTTCGCCCCTAAATACCTTCGGGCTGCTAAAAAGCAATATATTTTAACTGCGTCATTCAACCGACAGACGAAGTGAAAATGTATAGAAAGTTTTATTTGAAATCTAGTATTTCAAATATCTCAATAGTTTAGAACTCTAAAACCAACAACAAAAATTACGTCAAAATTGATTTGAAAGGGTCTTAGCTAGCGGATGCTCTTAATAAATATTTTCTTCTCAGGGCTCATGCATCAAGTAACGACACAAATTTGTCCTATATAACTGCCCGAAACCATGAACCCAACTTTCTAGGTCCAGATACAATAAGTAACGCCATTAAAGCATTTCTATCCCTGAACGATAGTAAGGCTAAAAATGTAACAGCTTTTCATATGCAGATATTCTTGCACCTTGCCTTGCGAGCGCCTTCAATGTGTTTTTCCTGTGCGGCGTTTTCTCGAGTTTTATGCAAATGGGAAAAGGTGCAGTAGTGTTTAATAAGAAGGTAAATTAAATGGAAGACTACTGCCCCATGTTCATGTTAGCTGATTTGTCTAAAGGCCTGAAAATGTTATTCAGATACTATAGTCCTGTTTCACAGATTAGTAAAATTCTATCACTACTCTTCAGTATGGCGTCCGTAAAAATGTATCAACAGAGTTAACTGTGCTCTCTCAAATGGAATTGCTGCTAAACAATATTTACTCAGAAAACATGGTACTCAGATTGTTTTCAGATTTCTCATCAGCGTTTAACCTTGTAAATCATTCTGTCTGGCTTCAAAAATTACATCATAATGCAATTTCAGGCAAAGGCCGCTTGCTAACACCTCCGTATTTGAGACATCGATCACAATTTGTACTATTCCTGGTGAATTTTCAAGGCTTAAACCAGTGGTATCTGGCGCTCCGCAAAGAAGTATGTTATGCCCACTCCTGCCACTCCATATAAGTTATGAAGATGATAATAGTCAGTTTTTTCAGCTACTTCAGGTAGTGACCTTGTAAATCAAGCCAACAAAATTTTTGAAGAAATAAACACTTGGGCACTTAACACTGATTTCCAAATTAAAGCTAATAAAACTAAAGCAGACATGTTATTTCGGCCTAAGAGACGTCGCATTTCCTCTGGTTGAATAAACGAAAGCAGAATGAAATTTCTGCAGTTTTTCCAACATTGGGTGTTTACTTTGCTAGCGACACGGAATAGAATGACTATATATTAATTAAGTAGTTAAAAGGCAACTGCTCAAATATTTTAGACGTCCGCGCTATGCAAGGGTTGAAACGTATATAGGCTCTAGGTAAAGCATGCCAAGTGTTTTTACGCTGGCATTTAAAAAAGTGACGTAATCGACAATTGAATTTTACGCTTCTTCTCACGGCAACCTAGCTGTGCGGAGAAGTGCGCCGTCACCGAAGGTAAGATTTCAAATTACCGCTGCCGTCAACCACACCCTGCCGTGCCTTGTTGGATGTTGCCACGGAGCGCTCGGCGGCCTTTGCCTTTAGTGGCGCTGGTTTTTTTTGCGCAAGCGTTTATGCGTTGGAAACGTACCGGTATCGTCGATGATGTTCTTATGCGCCCCCACTTGGCGCTGTGCGCTGCGGAAAAGCTTGAAGGCCGGCCGTCTATGGACCTCCTTCACCCCGCGACGTCACGAAGATGCGGTGGCGCTGATGTTAGCAGCGACTTTCGCATGGTAGGCAAAACAGGTTCCGCTTGCCCGTGCCGACCGCAGCTGCCGCAGTTACCGGCGGCTGCTTCAAGCCTGTGCACTGCAGAAGCAGCATGTATTGACCAGCTGCGTCACGGCTGAATCCGCGTAGTAGCATAAAAAATATTAAATTAGCCTCGATAGGTTTATCGCGCATAAATGCCGCATTCGGAAACTGGATAACAGGCATTGGGCCACGGTAGTAAAGCGCGAAGTCTGGGAGTCGATAGGCACTACCACTCAATGCACTTGATAGCATGCAAGTTACTGCGTTAATTCACCTGAACTTCAGTATAGCAGGCTGATAATTGCTCAAGGAAAAAGAAGATATATGCAGCTGCTCACGTACTTATCACCTTGAGCCGGAGTGCACGGGGCGCCGACAGGTTAACTCGCCCCCAAGGAATGCGTTTTTTTGTTAATAGCACACCATGTTTTAATGGCGCGTTTTATGACATTTAATATTTACTTGAAACTGTTTCTTGATATGACGACGTAATTATTTCATTCGAGTAGAAAGAAGTCTGGTAAGTTGTGTCAATCTTGCGCGGTCGCGTTGGTGTGCTTAGAAAGCGTACGTTAAGTGTGCTAAACGCCATATGCTTTTTCATTGCATCATGCATGTGTCATGTTTCATGAGTTCCCGGGTTCGAACCCGACCGAGGTGGCTGCGTTTTTATGGAGGAAAAACGCTAAGGCGCCCGTGTGCTGTGCGATGTCAGTGCACGTTAAAGATCCCCAGGTGGTCGAAATTATTCCGGAGCCCTCCACTACTGGCACCTCTCTCTTCCTTTCTTCTTTCACTCCCTCGTTTATCCCTTCCCTTACGGCGCGGTTCAGGTGTCCGCCGATATACGAGACAGATACTTCGACATTTCCTCCCCTTCCCAAAAAAAAAACGAATTATGTTTCATGAGGTAGTACATGATCGCGAAGCTTGTTTGGAAAGAAGTAGCCGCAGCCGTGCTACTAACAGACACGTGGCAAGATTGAGAGGGGACGCGGCAATGAAAAGTGGTTTCGTTATTCATGCATGCGATATGTAACTAAAATTGGTGCAAATATGAAATTCCTACGCTAGTTTCAGTAATTCCTTTTATTTATAGCTATACCTGGTGCAGTTCTGGGTAATTATAATTAACACCGTCGTCAAGTCCCCCAAAGGTCTCAAAGATTTGAGTAGATAGTGCGCAGTTTTTTTATGCCAGCATGTACATAAAGCCCTGTTCTGTACGATGACGCGATTAGTTCTTTTCCTATATGACCAGTACTCATGCATGCATAGTTACATGAAAACGTTTCTTACAAGAAATAACTAACACAGTACTGCACGTGTAGGGAAAAAAATCGTGAGATTTATTACGCTCCTCAACGTCTCAGGAATAGTTTGCGACAAATGGAATCATTTGATTTTCATGCGAATTACGAAGGTGAGTGATCCACTCGCAGAAAATGTGAGAGGTCGCAAAACGAACCTTAAACTTTATTCCCTCGTTTATGGCATCTTCGCTTTCGCTTTAGTCAAAGAAACGCGGCACTGAAATCAAAGAAATTATCTCACAATTTTTGATCACCACACTTCTAAAAAGCGTAATTTATAAATTTGTACTCAATATTTTGCTATAATTTTCGTCACGAATCTAGACTTCAGGGCTAGGAAAGAAAATATTTCTAGAAATCAAAAATTTTCATCAAATCGAACAGCTTAACAAGAGGACAAGTCGGCCTGGCTGGTGCGTGGTCATGCGGCTAAAAACAGCGCTAAGCGAGACAGGAGACCAGGGACACGACGCTGTCCCCACTTTTCGCACAGCGCGACACACACGTACGTCAGCAGACGATGAGCGCATGTCTGCTCCGACGAAACGACGCCAGCACTTCCCCTCACCATTGTCCCGAAGTAAAATCATTCCGGCTAGTGCAGAGCGTCAAAACTTGTTTTATTCAATGCCTAGCGCATAAATAAACGGCAGGAACGTTTTCTACATATGTTTACTGCTAACCATACATACAATACAGTGGAAAACTATTTCTCTTTATAGGCCGCACGTGGCCAACGCGAGCTCGTGTACTTCAACAAATTACTAAGTTGGAAGCATCGACCATTGCTATGATTCGCAGAAACTGGAAACGCGCCTACAAGCCTTGAAAACCCGCGCTCAACACCTATCCGCGACGCCACTCCCCGACCTTTTGCCTACCACGAGCTCGCTAGCGACTGCAGCGCCACCTCGTTTGTTTACAAACATGCAGGAGGCCTATATTTTAATAGGCGATTACGTCACCATTTCAAAAGCTATCCTGAATGGACTTCGCATGCTTTTCCTTCAAGTTTCACACAATCTACCCCTTTAAGCTTGTCGATTTCTAAAACTATTCAGCTGTCCTTTAACACCCTTTCCTCAGCAGACTGCATCATATGTGTCGCCATTGCTTTATTTTTCTACTGTGGCGAACTTTTTACAAGAGTGTGTCACCATCTACATAGCACCTCAACAATAATGCCTGCTGGCACTGTAGGTATGCTGAATAAATAAATAAGCCCGTTAACATGCTCCTTGTACAGGCGACAACTGCTTCAATTATTAGGGCATTATTTAACAGAAACGAATCATACGCATCGCATGTAAGGTGCCATGCCATTTTCACGCCATCAAGACTTTTCCAAAAGCACTGTATTGTACAAACAAATTCCTGGTTGAACTATAGTCGGTGGTAGACATATACAAGGAGATATTTTCTAACCCTAACAGAATTTTATTTTAAAAACAGGGAGAGACACATCGGCGCGGTCTGGTGAGCTAGATTGTACAGCAAAGCGGACATTATGTACCTCACATGAATAAGTAATTAAATGATAAATTGACTAAAATAAACAGAAACTTTTTATTTTTCACTTTACGGGGCACGATTATGTTGCGAAATTGATGGCCGCTAACATAGAGTCCGAGCTGTGCTTTTGAATTTTCTTATTTGGCAACGTAGTTCGAAATGTCGAATGTCAAAATGCCGATTTGAAAGCTTGATGACTTGGCCTTCCCGTATCGCTTATATATAAGATGGTGTCTTTCGCATATCTGAACCATTATATACAGGCGCAGTTGGTAAATTTGATTATGTAAAAGAAGTTAATTTCATTTAGGCGACGATACCATGCTCAGCGACACAATTTTATAATCATGCAATGCGGAAAAGCCAGCTCAACAACCTCTCAGATCTATTCTTTTGACGTTTGAAGTTTCGAGCCCATTGCTTATTCAGAAAATTTAAAAACAGGGTTCACTTTCGATGTTCAAGGAAATAACTATCGCAACAATATAATCTTGGCCTTCAAATAAAGAAAGGTTATTCATTACTTTAGTTTAAATGGTCGCTTAATTATATATCCATACCAGGTATACATAATGTCCGCATTTCTGTACAATAGAGCTTAAGATCCACAGGTGGTCGAAATTCTCAGCGCCGGTCCTGTCTTCTTCTTCTTTGTCCCTCGTCTACGCGCTGTTATTCCCAGCAGTATGTACCAACTCGCTCAACTCTCCGTTTTATTGATTCTTTCGGAGCCCTCCACTACTGCACCTCTTTCTTCCCTTCTTCTTTCACTCCCTCTTTTATCCCTTCCCTTACGGCGCGGTTCAGGTGTCCAACGATATATGAGACAGATACTGCGCCATTTCCTTTCCCAAAAAAAAACAATTATTAGAACTCATTAGACCGCGCCGACGTATCTCTCAGAGGTTTCAAAATAAACTCTGTACAGGTTTAAAAAAATCACCGGGTTAATTCGCAACGTTGAAAAATGATTACAGCCTGATCAGCCTCGCTTGGTGAGAACAAAAATTGGAGGGGACATTTAAGCTCTCGCTTAAAGGTATGACGCGATAGCTAAAAGGTTAATGCCCTTACACTGGGTGTTTCAGCGAGCAGTTTCAAAAATTTTCAAAATAGGCTTTTTGTGGCAAAAAATATGGATTTTGCGGCATAGTATAACTAGTGTTCGTGGACACCAGAGAACCGGTGAGTCACTTAAGTAGTAAGCTGGTTAACTTACTTTTCAAACGAAGTTTTTAAGTAGTAGAGTTAGGCGCCTAGTTGCAAGCGATATGTAGCCGGTCGTTAATGATAAACATATCAGCTTTTAGAATTTCGAAAACGGGATTGCCCGTGCAGCTGTGGCCAGACAAAATCTAGCTTTTTTGACTAGTTAGGTGCACTGAAGGGGTTTTCTTCGCCTTCATACTTTTGAAAGCGCATGTATTTTCGCAGGATGCAGCCGAATGTCACCGAGCCACAGCGGCGAGGGCAGTCGTGTTTAGGAAATTCTAAAAACCGATATGGCTATTACTAATGACCAGCTGCAAGCATCTAGTCGCCCCCGGTAGCCTGTCTGTGATAGTTAAAAGTTAGTTATCAGGAATCAGTTACCAAGCTTAATGAGACAATTCACCGCCTTTGCGGAGTCCGCCAACACTGGTAATACTACGCCGCAAAAGCCATCTTTTACCCTATAAACCCCATTTTTGAAAATATTTGAAAGTCTTCTCTGCAACACCTGGTATACACAACTGCGCATTCTCTAATTAACATTCATATATCCTTAAATGTCCTAATACCTCTCCTGGCGCTGTGGTGCAGCGATTAGGCGATGCGCCACTGCCCTGCGATTGCAGACGCTGCCTCCGGTGGAACATGTGTAATCCAGGTCGCTCTTCCCAGCAATCTCTCGGAACAAATAATTAATTTAAGTGCCAAGTGTAATGGTGGGCAGTTCGCTCACAATCCTTTGGGCAGGTTGTAATGACGCTACATGGTCACGTGACCTAGCTGGCCCACCTACCTCTTAGGTTGCTTCTCTGATTATTTTTCGATGGTTATTCGCTGAGGGTCAGCGACGCCCACGACGCCAGATTTTCTGCGACACGCACTCCCTAACGTTTTCGAGTTAAAACAAACTAATGTATGATAACCGCAGTTTAAAGGCTTGGGATATTGATGCTGGATAAATCATGGCCAACAAATGCTGCATTACACGTTAGCCACGGTATTTAATGAACCATACGGTCGTGACAATCTCGCCCTGTCCGAAAATATTCCGCGCCAAAGGTTCGTGCTAAAGATTATGTTCAGAATTCCATTTTGCGCCTCTTTGCCAATTTAACCACGTTTATTTCCCCTGCCTGTAGACCGGTTTTTTTGGGTGTGCTCTGCAATACTTGGAACATTTAGCATGCCATGATTCGGTTTTGATCGCCTGCTCTTTTTTTATCCACTTTTCTTTTCATCCATATTTATACATAACCCACATGCATTCACGATGCTTTTTTCATGTTGAGAAATGGCCTATGGATTTTTTATTTGCCGACATACTCGCGCTACCGTCCATTCTGCTCTCTAAAGAGAAAGTGTAGATTTTTAGGATGTTTATACTGGTTTCTTCCTGATTTTTCTCGCATTTTTGTTGCAGAACAAACCTTGAAAACTTCGCATTACCTGCCGAATCTTACATATAAAGCGAAATTCTTGAAAGCCATCTCCGTAGTCAGAATTTCTCTGCTTGTGATGAGGTCTATGTGAACGGCAAAAATTCGTTTTGTCTGTGGTTTATTGAGGGCATGAATGAACACCAACATTGTATGTACAAAATGTCTGGATTCTTAGCTCGCGGATGGCGTCCAAGCGCATAATGGTCGTGAAACACAGCAACAGCCAGCACAAAAGCTAATACAGTTTACGTAGTAGATGAAAAAATTACAACCTATCATTATAATATGGCTTCAGATAGGTAGTGAAATTAGCGTTCTTTCGGGTGGCACGATGTTCCAACTTATAGTTGTTACACATGAAAGCGCTCTGCTATCATAAACATTAGTTTTAATTAGGATGAGACAGTCCATTCTTGAAAAGCGAGATAGAGAAAACTGACAATTTGTCGTAATCAAATTGTACGGCATTCACTTTCTTTTATATTCAATTAATAGATATTGCGGACCTACCTCTATACATTTAAGGAGAGAAGTACGAGAATGGTAACTAGCTGGTAAAATTAACTGAATTGCTCGTTTTGCACATTCAGTAATGATTGAAATAATTAGGATAGGTATGGCCGCGGTGTTCAGAACACTAAGATATGTGAATATGAGGTAAACTGAAATATATTTTTCTTACAGTAAGTTTTAATATAGTACCGATGTTTTGAACAGTATTCAGCAAACACGGGATAGGATTTTGCCGAGCAGTGAGATATGCGGTTGCCAGTGAAAGTATTCATCCAGTACCGATTTTAAATACATGATTCAAGTTACTCGTTTAACAACAAAGGCTTGAATATGAAGATCCAGAGAATTTATTAGTGGCAGCTGCGAGCTGAGTTCAATAGGATATGTATTTTCTCTTAGTTGAATTCAGAACGAATTACTAAAAAAACAATTAGATAAACATTACACCTTAAAGGCAACAATATTTAAAACATCTCTCCTCAATTCACTAGGACATATCAAGGAAACGTCATCAGCATGCATAAATGCCGTAAATTTAATGTTTTAGCGTCGGTTCAAGGCAGCGTTCATATGCTTTTGTGCTTGATAGAATGGCATAACGTGTGAAGAAACACGAAAGCTATAGAGAATGAAAAATGTGCGGGTATTACTAAAATGACGATACTGCGGCTAGCATTCGCCCGCACGCAACCGAAAAGGCAGCTTCTAAAACATCCGTCCCGTAAAACGTGCACTTGCCATAATCGTTTTAGGGCAAGTGGGCATATGCATCAAAACATGTTCTTTCCGAAGGGCATCTTCGCCAGGGTCACCGCGTCGTCGCCGCTGCTTTGATGGCTGGCCGACGGCTGCGTCTGCAGCGTAGACGACGCAGCCCTGGTTAGCGTGTGCGGGGAGTCGCTTTCGAAGAATCCGCATCGCTTGTGCGGGTTCATTGGGGAGGCGGCGGGGCACGTGAATGCTGCGGCGAATGGCCGATAGTTCTTTAAGGGCAGCGTGCAGGAAAGGCGCTGCCGATCGCTCGGTTCGCGGGCACAGTACGCTTGGCAGAAGGTGACGAAGAAGGCCTGGTCTTCGGACAGGCCCAGGAAGTCCCGCCGCTTCCACCAGCGGGCCCGGTCGCTCATGGAGCGGGCGGTGTTGAAGGCAGCGTAGGCTGTAAGAGAGGTGGCGCCATTTTACTTGGCTGGTGCACGCTCGAAAAGACAATGAGAATCCATTGCGTAAGGGCATCAAATGTCAATGGAACTAATTATCAAATGAACTCATTGTTAACAGAAAGCAGCCAAGCTGAGCATAAAAGCCGAACACAGATTCTTGATGTTAAAAAGCAATTCTTATATCGATTTCAAGTCCAGCGCTCTCCGAGTACAGTGACATCTAGTATAGAGCGACAACTACCAAGAGCGCCTCCAATAAACGATGTAAAACTCTAGTCTAATAGTGAAACACTGATCGCACACTGGAGAAGCACTCATCACAAGCAGCGACAAACAATATTGTCTATGTTGATTCCCGGTCGATTTTTGTGCGTGTCTAAGCAATTGGAAAGTGTTCCTTGCTCTTGAGGAGTTCGCCATCGTGAGCAATAAGCCTTGGCGTTATAAAGGCGGCAACTACTAATGATCATTTCAAGATGAATTCTGAAAGGAATACTTGTAAAAAACCGGACCCAACATTTTCTGTGAGGAACCTCATGGCACAATTTACTAATTATAACAGATAACGAGCATGCAGATAGCAGCATAACTGCCCCAGTCGACTTGTAACGATTCTTGTATTCGAGCGATTTTCTGAGGCGCACGGCGTTGCAGTGCAAGCAGTGTTTCAATCGTATCGGGAAGTCAACCAGCGTGACAGTGATGTGTAATATGATCTTCTTCTGACCATTTAGAACTAAGCAAGAACGTGTCGTGCTGCGAACCACTTGGAATGTGCCATGTTTGGTTATGCAAGTTATATGTCTGTTGGTCAAGCACAGCTCTTTTATGAGGTTCAAAGCATGTGGGGTATGATTCTAAAACTATTGTCACTATTCGTTCGAGGAGAATATGGGAGGTGAATTTTTATTGCGCTAGCACTTACAGTGGTCATTCCCCGCAAATACCTGTTGTCCGGTTGGTTGTTTGTGTTAAATCTGCTCGGTAGCAGGCCGCCCACCTACTCACCCGGTCTTGGGCAACCTGGCCAGGTATATGTATATATACATACCAAGGTGTGGCAAGTGTACGATAAACAGTGTCAAACGACGGGCACACGGAGCCCTTTCTTCCTTTCTTCTTTCACTCCATCCTTAATCCCTACCCTTACGGCGCGGTTCACCCGCCGCGGTGGCTCAGTGGTTGGGGCGCTCGACTACTGATCCGGAGTTCCCGGGTTCGAACCCGACCTCGGCGGCTGCGTTTTTTATGGAGGAAAAACGCTAAGCCGCCCGTGTGCTGTGCGATGTCAGCGCACGTTAAAGATCCCTAGGTGGTCGAAATTATTCCGGAGCCCTCCACTACGGCACCTCTCTCTTCCTTTCTTCTTTCACTCTCTCCTTTATCCCTTCCCTTACGGCGCGGTTCAGGTGTCCAACGATATATGAGACAGATACTGCGCCATTTTCTTCCCCTCCCCAAAAAACAATTATTATTATTATTATTATTATTACGGCGCGGTACAGGTGTCCGCCGAGATATGTGAGACAGTTACTGAGTCGTTTCCTTTCCTCAAAACCAATTTTCATTTTTTTACTTGTCACAACTGGAACCGCCCGCACCTATCTCTATGGCGGCGACCCCTTCAAAAGGCTCCAGGGTACCGCCAGAGCCGTTGGTGGGAACCGCTGTTCCACAGGCGGTGGTTCTTTGCTCGTACTCGTGGTAAGAGGCCCTGCCCCACCAGAGACCGGAGGCCGATCCGCGACCCTCCAGCAGAACACCGCGAGGGTCGAACGCCCGCGCCAAGGCTGCCGCGTACTGGGCACCCAGTCCGGCCAGGTTCACGGCACGGCCGCCGCCCTCCACGAAGAGAGGACTGTACAGGGCTTGCAAGGAGACGGCCAGCTCGTTGGCGTAGTAGTGGTACCTGTATACCCGCACCGAGGTGCGGCAGGATGCAGGCGTAGTCGGTTGTGGGCAAAATTAAATTTCTCGAATGGCATTCACTCTATTGGTTTATAGAGAGAGGGAACAATGAGTGCGGGTCGAAACGAGGTCGTCTCTCCCGCTCTGCTATTGTATCGCGGGTTCTAATGGCTTACAGTTAAAACATGACAGCTCTTGTATAAGGTTTTCTACACATGGGTTCAATAATTCAAGAGCCCAGTTCTGAGCCTCGCGCGGCTCTAGCTGTGGACGTCCCGCAGTAGTCTGCGGAACCATAGGTGACATGTACACACACACATTGAAATACGCCAGAGGCAGATGCTCCTGTAGCTGGCGCTGCAGGTGCAGAAGGGCCTCGTGATCAAGTGTTTTCGTTAGGCGTAGTATGCCCTGCATATCATATTGCTGCTAGATTTAAAGTGGTAGCTATATTAAGATATTTTTCCAGTGTTTCTATAGACACTTGTTTCCGTCTATAGCGGGAACAGTCGGGGAGGAACAAGAGTGCGGCATAGCTACAGTTATTCCGTCGCCCTAGGTATGGCGATATATCTGGAGTTGTCAAGCCCACAGGGCGTCATGAAGGTCTCGTTGAAAATTCCACATGTTTACTTTTTCGTGCATTCTGCGAATGAACTAAAACGTTAAATAAAACACTTTGCAGCTTGGTGCTCCGTCACATGGCCCAAAACGAAAATACTTTCTGCACTCTTTAAAACATGTCTCTAGATCAGTTTTATCAGCTACTCTCTTGCGTTCTCATAAACCAAACCACTGTGGCCTAACATTGAGAGCGCAAGCAAAAAATTCGTTCAAGGCACTTCGATCTCTTTTGAGTGCGGGAAGGCGAAAGCCGTTTGTGACTCATTGCACTGATTTGAATTTGCCGCGCTTGAATTAATTTCACGACAAAGGAGAAGAGCGCGGCGAAAGAAAGCGGTGACGTCACGCTGTTCCTTTCGTCTGATGCGTCGTGTCTAGGTCGAATGTAAATACCATTACTGTATATAAACCTTAACTAAACCCTGCACCAGCACCAGAGCTGTGTCGTTGTGGTTAAGATAGCTCCGCATACGCGTGGGAGGTAGCAGGTGGATTAAAAAGCTGTGCAGTGCCACATGCGATGCACTCCAGGTAGAAATTCCACCCTGCCGAAAGACTGTGACGGTAACTGGAAATTGGCTCCGTCGCCTGCGCGCTGCTTTGTGTGCGGATGGGGTGCGGTCCTCTCTATCTGGAGCAAGCATTCTTCAGCGGTTTTTCTGCTAAACCTTTCTAGTTCCCAAGTTAAGACTTCCGGCACGTGCCAAGGTTCGAAGTTTACAGGTCAGGTTGTGATCATGTGAAAGGTCACTTGACCTAGGTGGTGATGTTACAAACGGAGGTCACCACGAGTAATGCAATGGACGGACGGTCACCGCGAGTATGAGCCATTAAATGCTTTCGCCTTAAAATCAGCCCCAACCACTGGCATGAGTTTTCCCGACAAGGAGAAGCTGGCACTCCCACGGTCGTGTAGATAAGAAGACCGATATCAAAGATCCATATTGCGCGACGCTGTCGTATGATTGTACGAGGGTCGTAGCATTTCATGTGCCACATCAATCCTGATGATTATGATGGATTTTTATGGCGCAAGGGCATCTATGGCCAAAGAGCGCCATGGCACAAGGTATTTCTCAAATACTCAAGGTGGGGTCGAGGAGCCATTTCCCAAGCATTTCACCCTAAATAAGCCGAGCACCAGACCAGGGGAAAGCTTGCACCCATTGTATCACCGGTGGGTACCCGGCGGCACTGGGGATCGAATCCCGCACCTCCCGCATTCGAGGCGGATGCTCAACCACTTGGCCACCGCTGCGGTCGCCACATCAATCCTACACCTATAATCTGATGAATCTGAATAAACAATTCGATAAATTTAGTTTGAATGCTGCTGTATTCATCGAGATGTCGACTCAGGCATAATTATCCCCGAGGCCCGAGGCTTCAAAGATAACAAAAGAACTGTGAATGCATTTGCGATAGATCTTAGAGACGACTGGATTGGTAGCTGTGATCTAAATGTATAAGTGCAGGATTCAATATGGACACATATTGTAAATGTCAATGAAATTTGTATTTAAGAATTTTCAGTAGTACCTAAACGTTTCAGATATATTTTATGTATATCGAGTGAGGCGGCACCGCCTACGCCCCATTTCAAGAGGAGTAGGTCTAACATCCATTCAACCACACTGTGACGTCATGGTGTATTTATCATCATATCGTGGAAAGCAAAAGATTACGCGCCTGATTATTAACGCAGTGTTTGTTTCATCATCACTTGCCTGCTTAAGGTGGATAAAAAGGAAACATAAGCATGGTAAACGAAACAAAGCAATGTGGCGACCTTCGACGTCATGACCAACGGTCCAAGTTTGAATCGAATTTGGCGGAGAAAAATGAAAATTGTCAATGATTCATGCGACTGTTGCCGTCGAACAAACTCAAATAGAATGACGAAAGCTCCAGCGGTCCGATTCTTTTAGAAAAAAAAAACGATTGAGATTTCTTTAGTGCCCTTCAATGTGGCGCTCTGCATACTAATTGTACGTTCAACGAAATGGACAAACAGCGACGATTCTGTAATTCCTAACACTTCAAAGTGTAGGAATTACAGAATCGTCGTAATTCCATTATAGAGTTGGACATTATTGGGCATTATAGAGTTCTATCATTTCTACTGCTGGTTCAATAAATGAAACTCATAAATAACTATTTATTGATTACTTTCAACGGTTGATTTTAATAGGATTATCAAAAGGAGCGTCGCGGCAGGATAACCCAATGAGCCAACCTATCGTTAATCGTCGAAAATTGTGTTTTTATGTGCTCTGATTCAGGATCTGGGGGCACCGCCGGTCACAAAAACAAACTGTTCTGCGAACCGTACTCTGATTACTTGGAAAGTGCAACATCTCCTAATTCGATCGCGGCTTTAATGCCTCCATCGTAGAAAAACAACTCACTCCCCCTCTGCCCACGCTTGCATCCAGTTGTTGCACTTGGAAAACACAAGAAATTACCGGTCGTTGCCAAGTTCCCTTCTACAGGTATAGTGCGGGCAAGATTAATGCCTGTGCTCGTCGGCTTGAAGAAACTAAAGTCACCGAACAAAGGCGGCTGACAGCGGGTGCGCAAGACGAATTACTTGCGTCGGCACGGTACGCCAGCGCTGTTTTTTATCTGTAGGACGGCGGTATTAAGGTCACCAGAGGGAGAGACGGATAGTGATGATTGACAACCCGACGCTATAACTGCAAGTATGAGAGATGCGCATGTCCGGCACTGTTCGCGCACTAAGTTTCGAACTTGGAGCAATGGCAAGAAACTATTGGCAGATGCCTTAAGCTGGAACCTGAGCCTAAATTTTGAAATTTGAACCACGCGTCCTATTTGAATCAAGTGTTTAGTGTGATGTCTATTAGGTCTGCGTACAGTTCTGAAAACGTTTTTATCCGCGCGAATTTTTAAAGGAGAATAAAAGCTGAATTGGAGACATATGCACCTAAGAAAACTAACATATCTGAGCATTGAAAAGGCATCTAGCTCCAACCGTGGAAATAATTTGTCAATTTATGGAAAATAAAAATAAAATTTGTCCTCTTTAAGTCTTTTAGCATGGTTCTGTGACATGCTGCAGTGTCTTATCCTGGCATTCACTTTTTTTCTTTGTCGTGTGTATCGCTAACTTAGGCCCAACAAATGCAGCAGTTAGCCCAGCACCTAGTATTATTTGTGTGAGGTAAAACTGCACTCCTCGCTTTCATCTGTAGCAAAGTATTAAAGCGAGCACCTGAAGAGGGCGCGCTGCGACTGCACGTCCTCGGAGAGGAAGGCGCCCTCCAGGTCTCGCCTGCCCAGCAGCGCCCGACGTGCAGCCAGGGCGTCCAGCCAGTAGCGGAACAGGTCGTCCCTAGGCTCCGGGAAGTGCTCCAGCAGGGCGTCCGTCTCGGAGGCGTTCATTTGGGCGTCGGGAGGCCACAGCGCAGTGCTCACGCGGCGCAGCTTGTCGACAGCCACCTCGCGGCTCTCGGCGTCTATCCAGGTCGTCTTGAGGAACAAGTCGATGGCTGTCTGCGTGACGCTGGTGAGGACGCCGTCCACCGCAGAACGAACGGGCGGCGGATACCTGGCGTTGATGTAGCTGCAAGCAGTGCGATGCTCAGGAGTCAGTTTTTAGAACACGAAAATGAAAGCCGAAGTGAGATTTGTGGTTCCGCGTGCTGTGCCGGGAGGTATCAGCGTTGAGTTAATAGTAATAAGTATCACGCTGGCTAGTTGGTTAAGCGATGGTACTAAGCTATGGCGTTCATATTATCTGCGATCCTCACCTTTCTTCTATACCCCAGTTTAGTCTCATTGACGGTGTAAGTGATGCAGGTGAGGACGGAGCATGAGAAACGCACGCCAGCGGCCAGATAAAGTACTACAGTCGCGCATCTGAACCGGCCCTTGATAGCAGCGTTTTCCATCCGCCGAGCGGTTAAACTGCACCGGCAGATAAAAAATACATAAACTATCTCGTTGCTATAGAAACTGCATGATGTCGCATGGCACAGGTTCTTACGGGTGTGGCAAGTTCAAACGGCGTCTCTTGCGCCAAGCCCCCTAGCTGACCTAGACGATTTAGGCTCGTCTTAAATAGACCGCTAATTCCGACTGATTACCAGTCCAGATTGTGATTTTCCTGTCACTTAATGACGGCATAAGGCCGGCTTAAGGACAGTTAGACTCGTCTGAAGGAAGTTCTTGGTTTGCCGAAACATGGCAGCACGGGCACCCAATGATGACTTTGGTAGCACTTACGAAAAACACGAGTCGTTTAGGGTGCTAGAGGAACTAGGTTACTTATTCTCCCGAGGCGCTGGCCACTGCATACCTACCTATATGTCCTACACTATGGCATCGCTGCGATAAATGGAGTTATGCTTATCAGTGCTGAGTGGAAAAAGAAATGCCTGATTCCTGCAGAGAGACAGACAGTACAACCCACAAAGGCATTTGTACCTGTCAGCCTGCATGCATGCAAGCCTGCCTGCCTTGCCTCTACCCAGCCCTGCCCTGCCTGCCTGCCTGCCTGGCTGCCTGATCTGATCTCATATCTGGAGCCGGTTTTGTGGAATGCTGCTAACCTGTCCACCATTTGGTGGGCTACCTTCCCACCGTGTAAGGCGGCAGCTTATTCATTGTGAGAGGCTGCTCGCTAAGAGCAGCCTGCATGCAATCCAACCCAAGCAACCCAAGTCCCACCGACGGAAACACCTACCGTAGCACCTGCCTTGTGCCACTGATCCACTGCTCGCCTGCCCACTGGCAACACCTTGGCAAGTAAGCAACCAGATGGGCAGGTTAGCAGGAGTGCAGCGCCCCAGGTTCTCACCTGGTTACCACAGGCTACAACTTCGCAAGTAAGCAACCTTTTGCCATGTCGTCCTTTCGATTTTGCATGAAAGAACACACATAGAGACACACCAACAACCACCTTAACCTAGAGAGCAGCGCAGCATACATAAACACATCATGCTAGCGCACATATCCTCATTTGGCCTAATACAAAAATCGATTTTTTTTTTACCACAGTGCTCCAGAAAGATTAGCAGTACATAGCATTACTGTCCTTGTGGCCGCCACTAAGGATTTTTCGTCATTCCAAGAAACCCGCACTTTGGAACGAGCGCACAGAAGGCAGTCCCGGCTTGGGCCTCCAGCATCGCACCTCGAGAGGAAGGCTATCCCGAAGGCCCTGTGGGCAGCCCAGAAGCAGTCGGCGTGACGGCTTTCTACCAGGCGCGTGGCCGCGGGTCGCCCCGGTAGCACGGGGTCCGCCATCCAGCCCAGCAGCTGCACGAGTGTCCAGCTCAGCTGGTGGAGTACCCTGTCCGCGGGCAGCGAGCTCAGAAGGCCGTCCACTGCCTGGAGGAGCTTCACGTTGGTTGCCAGCACACGGTCGTTCTCGGTCACCCTGCAAATGAAGTAAACGCTGTTGTACTAATTACAAGACAGTAAGGGTGTTACTGCTGTAAAAGAAATCTTGAGAACTCCTGCTAGCAAAGCGGTAAAGTGCTGGAATTTGCTGCTTGCAGTTTTCACCACAGGTGTGTCACGTACTTCAGATGGCTCCTGCATTGAGCTGTTTCAAAACTGCGGAAACACGGCTCTACCACACACGTTTTGCCAACAATAACCAATATGATTAAGAATCTTTTCGGCAAAGCGCTTGGCTAGCGAATTTTCAGCACCCGGAAAGGGACTTAAGGAAATCGGTATTAATTTAGTCTGCTCTATATATTTCTGCACTCAATCTTTGGCTTAGTTCCGGCGCCTGATAATGCATAGGTTAACAAGTGATTAAACATTAGTAATTACGATTGCGTTGATAAAAAAATAATCAATGTGGTGTCATATTTGCAGTACTTTAATCAAAAATTTCGATAATGAACGTTCTTAAACACCAACAGTACAGACAAAATTCTCTCCGATTGTATTATTGGTCCCATGGAGGAAGGCAATACATACGACTGAAGATTTTTTTCCTCGGAGTATAGGGCTTCTTTTTCCTAATTCTGTTTGGATCCTGCGTTGTCAACACTCAGTTGAAGCTGGGATACCTCGGACACTCCCTGTAGGCGCATTTCTTTTACGCAGGGCTAAATATAATGAAAGAGTGAGCCCTTCGCCCCTCCCACACTCTCCAAGAACAGCCTATAAATGAAAACCAGCTTGCACATTTTTTAAAATAATATCTATACCCATACAGCCTGGCATGAGGCCCGTGATAACACACTGATATGTGAAGTAAGCGCACTTCTAGTGTGCATAAAACGACGTGCAGTCACCCAGTGGCAAAGACACCTAACGAATCAACGGGTCTGGTAGGGTAGGGTGTAGAAGTCACGGCCATTCAGAGACGGCACGACTGTGTAGCTTATAACTTTTCTAGAGCGTCTGAAACACAAATCTTCTTCTTCGATCAAATGGGGTGGTATGATTGCAGCCAGATTTCCAGACGCTTTGCTGTGTGGTCCTGACAAGAGGTTTCCGCTTCAGACAGTCGCCCATACCTGTGCTGCGCCTTGAAGTGCCGGTTGAGCAGCGTGATCCACTGCGTGGCGCTCAGGCCGGGAGTCGCCAGCTTGTGCATCTGCTTCAACGCGAAGGCCAGCTCCCTTTGACCGCCACTGGCCGACTCGGAAAGTGCCCCAGCGACGGCGTACTCATCGTGCCGCAGCCCTTCCACATCCCTGCATCAAGATGGCCCAGGCGGGACGCGGAACGTAGGCATGAAGAAGTTTGTAGTATCATATGCATCCTTCGATTTTACTCCGTTTGGTGCCTGTATTTAGTTTTCTTTTTCCGTTTGGCTTTGAAGGGCGGAGTGCCTTCGATCGGTCCAGTCAGAAATAGAGATGAAATCTCCCAAGCTGTTGTGTGCAACCTCTTTCTGCCTCCTGGGCCTTGTTCAGTATTTCCATGTCGCAAAAATAGATACAGTAATGAATGTGACAGAATGTGAAAGGAAATGTAATGAATGTGAAAGGAAATAAAAGAAAGAAAGAAAGAAAGAAAGAAAGAAAGAAAGGAAGAAAGAAAGGAAGAAAAGAAGAAAGAAGAAAAGAAAGGAAGGAATGAAGGAAGGAAGAAAGGAAGAAAGAAAGAAAGAAAGAAAGAAAGAAAGGAAGAAAGAAAGAAAGAGAAAGAAAGGAAGAAAGAAAGAAATAAAGAAAAAAGAAACAAAGGAAGGAAGGAAGGAAGGAAGGAAGGAAGGAAGGAAGGAAGGAAGGAAGGAAGGAAGGAAGGAAGGAAGGAAGGAAGGAAGAAGAAAGAAAGGAAGGGAAGAATAAGGGTAGGAAGAACGAAAGATAGCGAAAAAGAAAGAAAAAGAAAGAAAGAGGAAAAGAGCAGAAGTTAGCTTAGTTTCAGGGAACGAATGCATGGATGTGTAATGAATAAATAAATGGACAAAAATTACAGGCAACGAAAATTGTTCGCTGTCGTCATCGGCGTAAAATTTTTTTATGTGCATCACCTGAGGCCAATGCCGTTAATACATTGATTTCATGCACACTGTTTCCTAGTGGACATCAGTTTTGCGTCTTTCGACAGCGACAGCTTTAATTGCATGACTTACGTGAGCTACGACAACACTTCGCTGTTTCGCATGAATATTTGTTTTCTTCGAGAATTCGTACCAGTAGCGTATACTCACACTAGTATTCGTTCCGTATTCGGTTCAGTTTTTATCTACAGTCTATGTATTCGATTTGCTAGAAAGTGTAGCCTATTTTCATAGGAATCGTTTTCAAAAAAGTACTTTTCCCACACCGCTAGTGTAGAACATTTAACGAGAGACAAGAAGAAAAAAAACGATGTTTGGAGTTTGAAAACGGCTGGTGCGAAAGCGGTTGAAGTCGGCGGTATATGCGTGCTTTGAAGAGAATTTAATAAAAACGAGATTTACAATGAAGGAGCTTGTGCAAGCTGTGAACAAAACAAAAACAGACGATCAAGTGAGTGGCCAAGCGATCGTCAATTTCTCAGCCTGCTGTGCACAAAGCACCAACAAAAAGTTCCTAATTAAATTTCAGCTGTGAAGCTACTCTCATTTTCGTTTTTTCGGATGATCTTGAATTTTATACTTTAAATATAAGTGTTGATTTAAAATCATGTGTGTAGATGGGCAGCCAGAAATTCGCGAATACGATGGCTTTTGTCTGCGCACTGTCTTTTCGGGATTAATTAAGCGTGTATTGTGCTCTCACTTTGTTCGTTACCAGTGCAATGAAGCCATGTAATGAACGTAAGGCCGCTCTGACACAATCATTTTCATCCATTTCTATTAGATTCTTGCCACCCATCTGATGGCAGCGACAGCGAAGAAATTGGACAATCCAAGTTCAAAGATAATAAGGATGAACTTTAATTTGAATGAAGTAGGTTGCCACAGTCTTTTTCCTTGGATAACAAAGCACCATATTCCCATACACGCATGCAGTAACGAGGCCTGCAAGTAAGGAGGAGCTCTGAAAAGCCGGAAACTCTCAGCGCTTGAAAATTCCCCGTTTCTCACGTGTGCTCAGCGACTCTCTTAGTAAGTAGCCTCGCGTATTCACGTAAGGCCATCTACTCCAGGCAAATTATCTTTCAGAAATATGACACGGGCGCTTGATGAGAACTGCGCTGTCATGGCCCTGCAAGATTTTCACTACAGCGTGTTTATTTCCTGTTCCCATGATCTCGCTAATTCTTGCTACAGAATTTCTTTCATTGACAACTTTATTGAACCAAAAAGGTTGCGCTTTCACCGCCGTGGATGCGGTGTTGGGGTCCAGGCTTCAGGCGATGGCCGCGGCTTCGTGCCTGCAGGCGACCTCCAGTGCCCAATCCACCACCAGCATCTGAACTTCAGGTTCCAAGCTGGTTACCGCAGTCCTCCCACTGTTCTTGGTTGCTAATATGCCATTGTGGCCTTGCCTTAAGCCTGGGGCATCCGTACATCATATGTGTAAGGTTCCCTTTTGGATCCTTGCATATGGGGCACTGTGGTTTAAAGTTACCGGGGTACATTAGGGCTCTTCTGTGTGGGCTAGGTAATGTGCCTGTTTGAAGTTGCCTCCAAACAACCTGTTTCTGTTTGTTTAGTGATTTATGTGGGGCCTGGTATATTAATCTCAGTTCTTTGTGATATTTTGTAATCTCTTTGGTATATAGTCATGCACTTCTCAGCTATCTCCCAGGGATGAGCGCTCATGGCCTGGTTAATGGCACCTCGAGCTTTTTCATGAGCCATTTCATTCCCTGGATGAAAGGAATGTGCGGGGACCCAGATCAATTTAATCGGGCGAATTTGACTATCATTTGCCCTGTGGAGGTTTTGGTGTGCAATTTTGTGCATTTTTCTATGTGCAAAGTTCCTTACAGCACTTTTCGAGTCACTCATTATGACTCTACATTGTGTGTTGGTTATCGCCAGGGCGACTGCTGCCTCTTCTGCTTCCTCGATGTTGTTTGTGAGGACAGTGGCAGCTGGTTGTTATTTCTTTTTTTACAGCGGCTATCACGTGGCCCTTCCTCTCCTCATGCTTTGCCGCGTACACGTAGGTTACCTCTCTTTGGCCAGCGCAATATTTATGGAGAGCTTTAGCTCTAGCCAGTCTTCTAGCTTCATGTCTCGTCGGGGTCATATTTTTTGGAAGCGCCTTATCTTGATGCATCTCGTAAATATTCTTAGGTATTCGATGCTTCTCGGATTTTTCGGTGACATAGCCAATTTTGAGTTTTCTAATGATTGTTTTGCCAGAGTTAGCGAGTCTCTCCAACTGGGAGATTTGGTGAGCTTCAATCTGTTCCTCTATGGTGTTGTGTATTCCTAACCGCAACAACTTATCCACACACACAGAAAACTCATGATATAGCACTTGGGGCGCTCATTTATATCGTTAGTGCGGTAACATTAATCTAAAAGCGCTCCTAAAATACGTTTTCACAGCACAGTCGTGACAACAGTGAGTGGATGTATCGCGAAGCGCCCAAACAATATAGTAAACAACTCGGTTTCTTGTGGCGGCGATCGTCCTTCGAAAAGTATGCGGCGCCACTGCAATGTGGCGTTGAGTTCGTAAAAATCACCAATACTGATCGTGATTTTGTTTTAAATGCTTCATGGGCAGCGAGTCTAATGCGTATGCTCTTGACAAAGTGGGGTTAAGGAGATTTTTGTTCAAGCATTTCACCCTCTGTTTATGGCCCTGCGGTTTAATAAAATATAAAAGAAAAAAGTAGCGGAGCCCGCACTTATCGGAGCTACGTCTGGTTTAAGGTATGGAGCTACTTTTCGAGAAAATAAGTATAATAGCAGATACAAAGATAAATTAGAGGCATGTCTTAAAATCCACGAAGTTAAAATCAATATGCTAACTTAGACATAAAAATAGTTTTATTACAAACTGCGCTAAAGATTATTCTAACGCCACTAGTCATACCTTTAAAGTAGTTGGTCACAAGGCAAGATATACATGTAAATACCTGAGCTATGCAATAAACCGAAATAGTGTGCACATATGAGTGCTCTTTGTAAAATATTCGAATGATCAAAATCAATGCGCTTATCAATGCATCTTTGAGGAGAAATGCGCGAATAACAAAATTTATTGCACGATTTCACTTCATGTAGTTCGGTGCATATCTATATACAAAAAAAAGGAATTCTAAAAAGTTTCATTCAAAGATCCTTTACCACAAGGAAGTTAGGCACATTTCCGTAAGAAGGAACGGTAAAAGTGAGTTTAGAAGAAAACGACAAAAAAAACTGGGAATAAATAAAAATGCTGTAAGGAAATGTTCACGTGAGTTAAAATCCGCCATATGGGTAGCTCAGCAACTCGTTAGTCTTGATATTACTTTTTCGCGGTCGTGCTGCAGCTCACTTTCATATTCTCGTGGTTTTAATGGCATCAGTATACTGACGGGAGTATTTGCAGTAAGTTGCTCTCCACTTATAAGGCAAGCTGTCAGTTTGTGCAGCCCAGGTTTGATCCGCAAGGTCTTCGGGTGTCTAGCATCCCCTCTTTTGCTGTTGCTGAAAGGACACTTCTTGCAAGAAATTTTTGCTGGGTTATAATTTCTGCTTCGCAAGGTACGCAGGCGCTGACACATTTTACTGTATTTTTGGAATGATGTTAATGGAAACGTAAGTTTTGTTGCATTTTTATAAATAAATGGTTATTCCGATATATAAAGCAAAATTTAAAAAATTGGACTTTAAATGTAGCCTCATCTTTTAAGCGAACGGAATGCAAATGAATAAGGGCCTAAAACTGGCCAAGCCTGAAAATCTACAGAAATGCCGGTTTCAGTAACGGAAATTATAGATGTGGTAGCAGAAGTTTGAATGACAAGGTGTAAAAGGGCAGAATGCACTTAGCGGGAGCATTTAATTGATGCCGCGGAAGCCATGGAATCCACCAGTGAGAAAGCTGCGCACACCATAGGAAACATTGTACCCCAATGGCAAGCCCGTGGGTACTCTTCAGCACCGGTAATGAAATCTCTTCAGCGACAGCATACAAAGCGGAAGCCACCGCTGCGGTTTCTGGAGTTACCGTTAGCACGCTGTTTGCCGCAGGTATCCTGTCCGGTCTCACAGCCACGAAACTGGCTTGATGACACGTGGTTCGCTACTGCCGATAGGACGAATATTTTTTCGAACGCTTTCTGAAAGGGAGCCCCGGTGCGAGGCTTTAATGGAAACGAACTCGGCTCACACATGCTGTTGATAGAAATACGCGCAGGCGGTGACCACGAAATCAGATGAAACCAGGCATATGCTAAAAAATCTAGCATTCTTGTTTTCTTCGTTGAGTAGCAAACGGCAAGCCCTACTGTTCAAATGTACCCCATGTATTTTTTCGCCTTCTTGTCGCTCGGATATACGCGTACTATGGCCAGAAGCAGGCAGGCAAGCAAGCGAGCAGAAAGGACTTTATGAAAACGGAAGTCATGCCACAGACAACACGTTTACTGCTAAGTACAGACATGGAAAAAAGAATGGAATGTAGACCTTACAGAGTGTTTTTTTTTTTCGCGTCGCACCTTAGTGAGCTTGAACGGGCCTTCCAAAAAGACATGTTTTTCTATAGAGTGCGAGTAACCCAAACAGGCCCCTATATCTAACACCTTCTAAGGTGATCTGCAGGAAAGTATGCAAATTCAGTCGTTAGCTGTATAACCTGTTAGGCGGTTAAGCGCACCGGATAAACTAGGCTTGAAATTCAGAAAACATTCTTAAACGCCAATGAAGACGATAAAAGTGATTTCCAGTTATTCTAAATCACCCTCATAATAGACCAAAGCCTATAATCATACTTCTAGAGTGATCTTAGCACAATCAACGGCAAAAAAAAATACCTCTACTTATGGCTGGTAGTGACCGCCGATCCAGAGCACGAGGAGAAGATAACAAGAAGAATAAGAATGGGGTGGAGAGCATATGGGAGATACTCGGAGATCACGAATAGCAGGCTACCAATATCCCTCAAGAGAAAAGTGTACAAATGCTGTATCTTACCGGTACTCACCTACGGGGCAGAAACGTGGAGGCTAACGAAAAGGGTTCAGGTCAAGTTAAGGAAAACGCAGCGAACCGTGGAAAGAAAAATGATAGGTGTAAATGTTAAGGGACAGGAAAAGGGGAGAGTGGTTCAGTGATCAAACACTGGTTAATAACACCTTAATCAAAATCAAGAGGAAGAAATGGGGTTGGGCAGGGCATGTAATGCGCAGGGCAAGATAGCCGCTGGTCCTTAAGGGTAAGGGAGTGGATTCCAAGAGAAGGCAAGCGTAGCAAGGGGCGGCAGAAGGTGAAGTGGACGGATGAGATTAAGAAGCTAGCGTGAATAGGGTGGACGCAGCTGCCAAAGGGCAGGGCTCATTGCAGGTATGTGGGAGGCCTTTGTCCTGTGGTGGACGTAGTCAGGCTGATGATGACGATAATGATGAATGCTCATTCGATATAGTGCGTGCGATTGCCGCTGCATGAAAAGCTGTTCCCACCAATATTGCATAAACCTTCCCAAAATTTCGCATAACAGAGATCGCGTCCCGGTTAGGCTGGAATTTCTTGCGGCCTTCTAATAATCAGGCTCCGTGTGTTCATCAAGAAAGCACGCAATGTTCCCGATGTGCAGGGCAGATACGATTCCGCGAGTTTTGACGAGTAGAAACAGAGGCCCGGAAAGTAAAGTTCTCCCTCGCTCTTTCACCACTGTTGCAGTTCCAGAAAGTAGCCTGGCGTGCGCTCACTTGTCGCTGATGGGCACGAAGTTGTTGGTTCGCATGACGTCGTAGAAGCGGCGCACCCGGGCGTTGTAGACGCCGCGCAGCACGGCGGTGTCCAGGGCCTTCTTCCAGGCTCCAGACACAATGCCCGGCCCCACGCGCACCAGCCGCCGGCCGTGGTGGACCCCGGAGACCCGCACCGAGAACCACAGGCCTGAGATGCGGGCGATGCAGTACGCGCCACTTACGCGTGTTCCGGGCTGCTCGCCCAGAACCTAGAGGATTTTTCACCTGACAGCCGCCGCCGAACGCGCGGCCATATACGTACCAGGAGTGTTTCAGAGTAGACTTTGTTTTTCTTTTTTTTAAATAGTCTTTAAGGAGTAAAAACACTGCTTTTTCGGCACAGTATTACCAGTGCTGGCGGGCACCAGAATACCGCTGCATCATCTAATATAGTGAGCTGGTTAACTAATTTTTAATAATTTACTTTTCTAACTTTTAGAGTTGGGCGCCTAGATGCAATTAGGGATTTATAGCCGGTTTTTAATAATAGCTATATCAGTTTTTAAAATCTCGAAACCGCGAAAATCCTCGGCGCTCTGGCTCGACAGGATTTGGCTGCACCGTGCCAAAATACATGCGCTTTCGAAATGCATGCAGGCAAAGCAACCTTTCCAGCGTGCGTAGCTAATCAAAAAAGCCACATTTTTTTTTTGAGCCACAGCGCCATGGGTAATCACGTTTTAAATTATAAAAACTGATACCGCTGTTACTAACGATCGCCTACAAATCTCAGATTGCAACTAGGCGCCTAACACTAATAGTTAAAAATTTAATTATTAAATATGAGTTAGCCATGCAGCTTGCATCTAAAACAATTTACCGGTTTTCTGGTGTCCGCCAACACTGCTAATGCTATGTCGCAAGAGTCATATTTTTACACAAAAAGCGTTTGCTTGAAAAAAAAAACTTTTCACCGAAACATCTGGTATACCAACAACGCTCCATCAGAAATATTCTATGAGGCGCAGAATCAGGGTTGACGCCAAAAGACTGCACTTAGTGTGGGTTTTCCCATCGTTGCCTCAACAGTGCATAACACGCATCGTAAGCCGGCAGGGCAAATCCCTCCAAAGGCGTTCCAACAGTTTAGGCTCCCACTTACGCACACAGTAAGTACCCCAAATGAGCACATTGGTGTCCTTGGGTAGACGTCTTTTCGGAAGACGGACTAACCAAAGAAATGAAATTCTAGTAATTATTTCTAAGCAAAGAAATTCTATAATCGCTTTATTCCGAATGTCTTAATGCCCCAAGCCCTTTGCCACTTCAGGTTCAGCAACAGCAACCCGAACGAATGGCGTAATCTTCTAAGAAACTTGTCTTACATTTAGGCGTCCACTACCGACTGTTTCATTTTTTTTCTGTATAACAAAATACGACTGTCGCACTGTTACTTCCACTCCTCAGTTTTAACCACCAACTAACCGGAGAAAGCTCAGGCTATTAAGTGAAGAGCATTCTCTGCTGCCAGCCAGCACAGACGCATTCAGAGTGAACATGTTTAGAAGCAAGCAGAGACGGCGGCAAGACGTGACCGGCGCAGACCATGCTTATATGCGGAGACCAAAGAGTGGATTTCTAATGAAAACTTGACTCATATGGGGATCAGTCGGGCACGCTGTTGTAGCAATACAGAGCAAATTTTCACGTAAACAGCGTAAAACAAATAGACAATAGTCTAGTTCGAAAGGCGCAGCCGCCTAGAAAGCAGCATGCTTGCAGTACCACCCAGTTGGTTGCGTGAGCTGCTCGCCGCTAAGTCTATTGTTAACAAGGGCTCAATGATCGTTTTGCGACTTGGCCACTGACGGCATTTCATGCTTGCGTTAGGCGCAACTATCTCGCTGCAATGCTCTTCTCTACTTAGACGCGTCACTGACTTCACTGAGGTATGATTTCTTGTAACTTATTTATTTATCTGCTTGCAATTCACTCACTGCAACAACGCTACAAAGGAGATGTATCACTAAAAGAAAGGTGTTTTGTTCGCGAACAAAACCTATATCTGCCAAAATACAGCTGCAACTATCTTGTTCGCGCGGGACTCATTCGTTATTTGGTAGAATTAAGGAGCCTTTTAAAAGGATATGGTGAGAAATATTTTCTAACGATGCAGGTAGAAGTTCACGAATGCGTCGAGACTAATATATTGTGCCTGCAGTCCCATAACGCCTGGTGTAAAAATCTGTTTCCTTTTTCGTCTGCGTGGCTCAGAGGAGTTAAACTGAAATGCAGCACCAGAGTGATGAACGCAAATAAAATATATTATTCAACGATATCGTTTACTCTTCATCTGGTTCCCAAACCACAGTAACTCGGCAAAATAGTCTTGAAATCCATGCGTAGGTAGCATCAACGCTTCGCTAGTGAAAGCAAGGGCTTAGGAAGAGCAGGTGAAGCAGCAACAATCTCAAGCCCAATTCCGCAGGCACAATCTGAGCCTGGGCTCGGGAAACGTATAATCGCTATTCGGCTCTCCGTTTCCGCACCGAGATTCCAGTTGATGTCGAGGTCCAAAAGGACGTCCAGCGGTTGCGCGGTCGCCGTGGTTCTCTCGGGCCACGACAGCGACCGGTTGGCGAGGAACTGGTGCAGAAGCGACACGTCGCTCACCTGGCTGTAGAGGCACACGCGGTACGCGCGCTCGGCACGGTTTCGTGGCGAAGGCACCGGATCCTGCGTAGAGCACACACACTCCATCTTGATGGTTTGGAAATGCTTCCTAGCTGTCTCAGAAATTTAACGTCGCGAAGGCTTCAGTTATTCATGAATGCAGCTGAATAGGGAAAGTACGTTGGAAGCCCAGCTATATACAGCATGTGAGCCTCATTTTACCAAACCAATATGGCCGCAAACTTACAACGCTGATAAGACCTAAATATGGCGATTTGTTCTTCAGCAATACTTTCCACGTGGTCTCTAGGGGCTATGCCTAATGGCAGTTGCGCAACAAGATAATGAATCTGTGCTCAGATCTACGCATGAATTTCATAGCGATCTCGCAGTAAGGGTACTGTCCCATTCTTACTATCTCTCCGCTAAAACGTGACTCTACCCACGAGTAATACAGCAAGTAGAAAAACCATGCAGTAACAAGCACTTCTGTGTCGGCAGCCACAGCTTAGATTACCTCATGGGAAAAGCTATGGCGTTTATTGGACGCACAGACCAGCGAGCAAGATTTTGCTGAATCAAAAAGGAATACCAAACACTATTTCTACTAGTCCAGAGGCCAACATTCGTTCCCTCCCTTTCGCTCCTCCTGCGCAATACACAACTGCGCTACACACGTTAACCTGAAGCCTTTTAATAATCCAAAGTGGTAACGGCACGTCACGCACTCTGCGTATGTTTAATGAAAAACGATTCATGGTTCGACATTTGTGACAACGAGATAAGCCTGCCTTCATCGGGCAAGCTTGGGAAGGGCTCGGTCAACTGGAAAGTGCGCCTTACGCAGTCGCGTACACCGCAGCTAATGCGCGAAGGCAGTGCCTTATTTTTTGCTTTTAGAATAAGCGTCACATGTCTGACAGCGACTGAGCGTCACCCCCCCCCACCCTGTTCCTTTCGCAGCTAGAAGTCATCGCAAGAGATTGATAATGCTTCTTATGTTTCCTCCCAATTCTACGTATTCCCAATACGTAGAACAGAAATAGAATGCGCCTGTTATTGCTCCATAACATTTCTCGTTTTGTCATCATCATCATCATCAGCCCTACTACACCCACTGCAGGGCAAAGGCCTCTCCCATGTCTCTCCAATTAACCCTATCCTTTGCCAGCTGCATCCACCCTTTGCCTGCAAACTTCTTAATCTCATCCGCCCATCTAACCTTCTGCCGCCCCCTGCTACGCTTACTTTCTCTTGGAACCCACTCCGTTACTCTTAAAGACCAGCGGTTATCTTGCCTTCGCATTACATGCCCTGCCCAAGCCCATTTCTTTCTCTTGATTTCGACTAGGATGTCATTAACCCGTGTTTGTTCCCTCACCCACTCTGCCCGCTTCCGATCTCTTAACGTTACGCCTATCATTTTTCTTTCCATGGCTCGCTGCGTTGTCCTTAACTTAAGCTGAACTCTTTTCGTTAGCCTCCACGTTTCTGCCCCGTAGGTGAGTACCGGTAAGATTATGCTGTTGTACACTTTCCTCTTGAGGGAAATTGGTAAACTGCCACTCATGATCTGCGAGAATTTGCCATATGCGCTCCACCCCATTCTTATCCTTCTAGTTATCTCCCTCTCATGATCCGGATCAGCTGTCACTACCTGCCCTAAGTAGACGTATTCCGGCACAATGTCTAGGCTCTCGCTGCCAATTGTGAACTGTTGTTCCCTTGCTAGGCTGTTGAACATTACCTTGGTTTTCTGCATGTTAATTTTTAGACCCATCGATCTGCTCTGCCTGTCTAACTCGTTGATCATGATTTGCAGTTCACCTCCTGAGTGACTCAGCAAGGCAATGTCATCAGCAAATCTCAGATTATTTAGGTATTCTCCATTTATTCTTATTCCCAACTGTTCCCAATTCAGGCCTCGAAATACCTCCTGCAAACATGCGGTGAACAGCATTGGCGAGATCGTGTCTCCTTGCCTGACGCCCTTCCTTATTGGAATTTTATTGCTGACTTTATGGAGGACTATAGTAGCTGTGCAGTTGCTATATATATCTTCCAGTATTTTGACATAAGGCTCTTCTACCCCCTGATTACGCAATGCCTGTATGACTGCTGAGGTTTCCACTGAGTCGAATGCTTTCTCGTAATCAATGAAAGCTATATATAGAGGTTGGTTATATTCTGCGCATTTCTCTATCACCTGATTGATGGTGTGAATATGATCTATTGTAGAATATCCTTTACGAAAGCCTGCCTGATCATTTGGTTGATTAAAGTCTAACGTTGCCCTGACTCTATTAGCGATTACCTTAGTAAATACTTTGTAGGCAACGGATAGTAAGCTGATCGGCCTGTAATTTTTCAAGTCCTTGGCGTCTCCCTTCTTATGAATTAAGATAATGTTTGCATTCTTCCAAGCTTCTGGTACAGTCGAGGTCATAAGGCATTGCGTATACAGGGTGGCTAGTTTTTCTAGCACGATGTCCCCTCCATCCTTCAACAGATCTGCTGTTACCTGATCCTCCCCAGCTGCTTTTCCCCTTTTCATTGCTTCTAAGGCTTTCTTTACTTCATCTTTCGTTACTGGCGGGATGACGCATTGCTGTGCACTGCTGTCTTTCTCATTAGCGTTCTGATTACATTGGCTACTGTACAGGTCTGTGTAGAACTCTTCGGCTACGTTAACTATCTTATCCATATTGCTAATGACATTGCCCTGCTTGTCTCTTAATGCATACATCTGGTTTTTACCTATGCCTAGTTTCCTCTTCACTGTTTTTAGGCTACCTCCGTTCTTTAGAGCATGCTCGATTCTCTCCATATTAAACTTCCTTATGTCGGCTACCTTGCGCTTATTTATTAACTTTGATAGCTCCGTTAGTTCTATTCTATCGGTAGTGTTAGATGCCTTCATGTTTTGGCGCTTCTTAATCAGATCTTTTGTCACCTGAGATAGCTTCCCGGTATCTTTTCGAACTGTCCTACCGCCTACTTCTACTGCGCACTCCGTAATTATTGATGTCAGGTTATCGTGCATTGAATGAACATCAAGATCATCTTCCTCAGTTAAAGCCGAGTATCTGTTTTGCAGCGCTATCCTAAACTCCTGTGCTTTCCCTCTTACGGCTAACTCGTTAATGGTCTTCTTCTTCGCTAGCTTCTTCCGTTCCCTCTTCAAGTCTAGGCTAATTCTAGACCTTACCATTCTATGGTCGCTGCAACGCACCCTTCCGAGGACGGCCACATCCTGAATGATGCCAGGTTTAGCGCATAGTATGAAGTCTATTTCATTTTTAATCTCACCATTGGGGCTCTTCCAGGTCCACTTCCTGTTTTCTCGTTTGCGGAAGAAGGTATTCATGATCCGTAAATTATTTCTATCCGCGAATTCGACTAATAACTCTCCCCTGCTATTTCTAGAGCCTATCCCATAGTCACCTACCGCGTGGTCGTCAGCCTGCTTCTTGCCCACCTTCGCATTGAAGTCGCCCATCAGTACAGTGTACTGCGATTTTACTCTATTCATTGCTGATTCTACGTCCTCATAGAAGCTTTCAACGGTCTGGTCATCATGGCTGGATGTGGGTGCGTAGGCCTGCACCACTTTCAGCTTGTACCTCCTATTCAGCCTAATTACTATAGCTGCTACCCTCTCGTTAATACTGTAGAACTCTTCTACGTTGCCAGCTATATCCTTATTAATGAGGAAACCCACACCTAGTTCTCGTCTACCCTCTAACCCGCGATAGCACAGTATGTGTCCGTCCTTTAGTACTGTATACGCCTCACCTGTCCTCCTAACTTCGCTAAGCCCTATCACATCCCATTTAATTCCCGCTAGTTCTCGTTTTGTATTTGTGTGTAATTGTTGAATCGTTTGCCTGTTTCATTTTTTTTTGTATTACTCGAACGTGTACCTTAACGCGAGAAAAAGGAACTTCCTTGGCACTAGGCTCTCGGTTGAGAGTGGAAGCATTGTAAATAAACAATAATAAGAAGAGTCATCAGCCGTTGGGACAGCACATGCGCTCCACATAACGCATTTTACATCAGCTGCACTAGGTATTGCTGAAGTCCGAATCGCCCATAGCCGTCCAGCGTTGTTTGCTTTGCATCCATTTGTCCCTCTAGAGGGAGAAATCACATACGGTATAGGAGACAACACAGACCGAATTGCAAGAAAAATGGTTTACAAAAACACTCAGAAGCAGCTCAGCTTCAGTTCGTGGCATGCTGTGTGCTATACCACGTGACCGTAGAGATGAGGACACACCACAGCCATGATGAAGACTACGATGCCCCAAAGTTGTTGAATCCCTCTTTACGGCAAGTCACCGCGAAATTTACTGCATTATTCCTAAAGTTTACTTCCTCTACAAACATAATTAGCGACGTCGCACAGTGCGGGGCAAAACTTCAACTTTTAACGTTTCCTGCAAAGTTGAAGGTACTGACAACCACCTTGGATTCGGGATTTTCTCGCGCAAGAAGTCTGCGCTGTGTTTTTTTAAGCATTCGCATAATCTGAAAGCTTGACTGGCCTTACTCGGACCATTTTGCAGCCGTAAAATTTGACTTACCGCATATTTAAACCATGGAGGACGGAAAACAGACAGTACAGTTCAAAGCAAAATGAACGGCAGAAGTGCCGGCTGCATCCTGAGCATATTTTATGGGACAAATAGCAACGGGTTCATTTCTGCCAAGGGGCAGCGCTACGTAGCCAGTGCGCATAGCACGTTGCCGCCGTAGGCAACGGAGAGAAACGCTAGCTGCTTCATCTTCATGTCGATAGCGCGACCGCATCTTCCGATCTCATGTATTCAGGAAGTTCCTCCGTGTTTCGAGCAAACACATGTACAGCCTGCGTCCTATTTTTTGAACACCATTTTAGCGCAGTAACTCTAAAAGTGTTTTGTGTAGAAGTTTTCTAACGCTGGCATATAGCATCAAATGGGTCTCGAACTTTTCCTGTGCAAGGGTTGTGCTGTGTGCGTTCATTTTTGCGCATACTATGCTTTCGTAATGTCCGCCAGTCTTCGGTCGGCACCATTTTTGAAATTCGACCCCACTGAGTACATTGTAATTCTGCAAAGGAAGCAGGTAATTTTTGTGAATTATCATACGAAACCATCACACGTGACAGGAAAAGTGATTTTAAAGCCGATGTCAAAAGCTTAATTACCACACCTAACAGGTAACGAGTTTGCTTAGTATCCTACATTGCAGGACGGCTCAACAGTCGGTGTTGAGGAAAATATTTCCACTAATAAAAGGACGATGATGAGTAATGAATTGAATAAATTTTTACATCGAAAAATATTTTACTTCTTCAGATTTCTCAAGTTCCGCCATAAATGGGTCAGGTATGCAGCTAAAAGACGTTACGAAACTGTCGCGAAACTTTTGCAGTGCCATCTGTCCTTTTCTGTCTCTTCACAGCAGTGCACTGTTCGTGCGAACCCGCAGTCATAAAAGGGCAGAGAGCAGCACTATACTACAGTTATAGACGCCAAGCATTGCTCAATAGGGTCGTAGTAGTGGTGCCAGTAGCCGAAGCGCACTCAACCTACTCAGCTATTCATCTGTGAACCCGCCGTAGCCTTCCTTTCCCATCATAGCTCTTTAAGACTCCCATTTAAGCAAATATACGGGTTTTTTGTGGGCACGCTGCTGCTCAAATAAATCTAAATTACAGGAATATTATAACGAAAGAAAAAAATAGCCTTGACAACTCATCTCGTTCCCAAGGTGTGCCCCTGGAGATGACTAGCAGCCTCAACGATATGGTCACGTCACCGTGGCTTGTTTCCGCCGTTTCGCTAAATTACACACGCCATCTTAGGTTGAAACGCAAGCGGCGCCGGTAGTAGTGTAACCATGAGCATATTTGTAATAAGCAAAATTTATTCGCGAGCTCTGCGGAGTGCTGTGACTGGCGAAATGAGCACCATGCCACGAAGGCTGTGTTCAACGCTGGCGTGGATCGTGAATGTTAACTTCTTTTAGTTGCCGAAAAGTTAACCAAACGTGTTGCATAAGCTTACAAACGTTGAAAGAGAAGATGCTGCAATCGAGATACCTTGCTCAATTTTTGTTTTGTTCCGAACGGATTAGCAATCGGAGTTCAACATATTCGTATGAATGTACTGCCTCAAAATGAATGAGTTAATAGTAGCTCTAAGTTTAAACCTATCAATCTTCTTTTTCAAACTTTCGGCTTCCCTGCGGCTTGCTGCTATGCAAAGGCTAACCTCGCATTGCATACGGTAAGCCTCAGCATAGCCGCGGGGAAGCCGAAAGTTTGAAAAGGAAGATGGATAGGGTGAAACTTAGCTGTACTAAGTACTCTCCTCAACAACGGAGCTGAGAAGAACTAGCATAAAATTTAACGCGTTAAAAGCTTCCTCTTCGCACACAATCTTTTTTTTTTTTTTGAAGCTCGAGCCGCTTTCAAGCTCCAAACATTACTGAATCTTGCAGAGTATGTAAAGAACGCGCACAAACCTTAGCCAAGATTCTGGCTTTAGGGAGCGTCATGTTCATGTTGTGCGCGGCGCCCAGGTAGCGGATGGCGTCCATCTGCGCCACGGCGAGGAGGTCCCTGAACGATGTTTGTGCCCCTGCCACGCGAGGGCGCCACGAGCCACAAGCGAACCGGTAGAAGTCCTCGCACGGGGCGCTGCTCCTGTTCAGAGAGTCTGGTGGCCAACGGCAGCGCGGTCATCTTTTGCAATATATAATGTTAGATCAGTCGGTGTATGACATTTTAGGAATGCATGGCCTAACTACAGAGAATGAGCAAAGAATAATGACTGATGGAACAGGCGCTGAATTTGCAACTGTTTCTTTTAATTCCGCAAAAAAACACCGTTTACACGTATATACACGTCGTCTTTAAACAACCAGAAGCGCGGAAAAATAAATTGCGTGGTTCAACATTTGCACAGGACAGAAAACAAGACTTCCGATGAAAAGCATGACAGGTAAACACCGATCGTGGAAAAAGATAATACGTTCGTCCTTTTCGTCAAGCAGTGCCGAAAAAGCGGTGGTAGAAATACTTCTTGCTTGAGTTCTTGATGGCATGCACACAAAAGTAACTTGCCGCTGTGTGGTCCACCTTGAGTCCGAATTTCCGTAAAACACACTTCGCCGCAGGTTTCATTCAAGGTAATGGCACCAACAGCTCCACTGAGGGAGCTGTTCACGTGAAACGCCCAGAAAGATTGACACGTGCTCAAGAAAAAATGTTAATGCATGCTCCGCTCAATGGGTTTTGTTCAGTAAAAGATTTCCGTCTCTAAATTTGTTGAGTCCTTGGTAGTGCCTCGCGTTTCTATCAATCTTGCGCGAGCGTGTTTTTTTTTTGTGTGTGTGTGTCTCCTAGTGGCGGCCGAATATAGTCCAAGAAAAGGAAAACGTAATAGGAGGCGACCGGTAGGCAGATGAGATTAGGTAATTTGCAGGGATATGACAGCCGCAGCTGGCACAAGACCGCCATATTTGCAGTTCAGAGGGAGATTCCATGGCCCAGCAGTGGACGTAATTATGATGAGTGTGATGTTGATGATGATAGGTCAACCAAAAAACAGCGCGACATAGCATACTGAAATCGCAAGACGGCCAAGTTGCTTCATATTCGCAGTGAAAGAGGAGCAGCAAAGGCAAAGAGTAGAATGGGGAGAAGAAAGAATTAAAATAAAAGTGACCCAGCTCGCACCATCAGAGGCACGACGGGCGGTAGGAATGAAAACCGACGCTGACAGGCTTCCTTTTGGGATACTCTCATTCTTGTTTAGCATTAATACTCTGCACATCCAGCTTTGCTTTGCCGCGCCTCACACACCATGACGCACATTTAGTTTTCTAAACAGATCATGTCGCAATATCTCTTTGAATAGAAAGGCACGTCTACGTAACCTGACTATGAGAAGCACCCTAAAGGCACCATCAAACCATGCAAAATCTGATGAGGACCAGGGGTGATGCTATATAAAGATTCATTTCATCTCCATTTCACGTGGTCATGACGTCAAACATGATGAAAGCAACCTAGGGAACGGAGCGTGAGAGTAGCGGCCAAAAACTGGCACATCTAGCCTGGTGGCAGCACCGCCGCTAGCCTACTTGCTGCCGACTGTGCATCCTGTCCTGTCAAAAAACAGCGACTATGGTCCGTCAGTTCGTCGCACGACGAGAGCAGAGTTTCTCTGCCGAAATCGCATTAATGCGACCATTAAGACCGTCATTCGTCTCGAACGCATCGTGGTGCTCGGCCATTTGTTGACGTCAGCACCTGTCCGCCAGATTAGCATGAGCGTGAGTTGCAGTGTATTAAATAAAGTAAATGTAAAATGAATCGTTGCATAATATTGCCCCAGACTTCCTTTCGTCCACGTTCATACCATGCGCATTTTTCTATAGTACCCACGAATAGGTAGGATGCAGAAAGGTTAGCGGTCTTTTCAACCTGCTTTTGATTCGTTTACGCATCAATAGGATTCAGCGAATAACTAGATAATGCTGCTGCATTCTCACAGCTACTGGTGCTATGTGCGCTCTTGCAGGAAAACCTATCTTTTGACTGAATTTCAGTAGCGGTGCAGTTTACGCTTAAAAGAGGAAGCGGCAGGACATGAGCACGACCGAACGGCAACGCCAGTTACCTTCGAGTCTTCGGAAGTGCACGAGGCAGAGCTTAGAGCGACATTCATTCCAGGAGTTCCGCCCCATGCCGAAGAAATCCCCGCCGTTGCGGTAACTCAGCACCGACAGGCCGACGGTAATTGCACTGATGGTGACAGCCACTCCAAGGAACGAGGACGCCATGGGCCCCAGGCCTGCTTCCTGCGACTGTTGCGGCGCATTCGCCAAGTGTGGTTGGTTCTTACAGGACATTTATGTCATCTTCCTTTGTGGCTCGTAGACAAGGAAGGAACGCATACCTGGGCATGCATTGTGGTTCAACGTCCTATTCTGTTATCGAGTCCTTATTAAAAATTGTCATGCCGGATATGCTGTTGTGCAATGCAGTTAGGCTATACTGGCATCGTCAGCGCACTGAGTCTTTGGGGGCAAGCAAACTCTAATATTCGAGAAACACTGTGCATCGGACCAGTTTATAGCTCTGCTTATATGCCTAGCATATCACGTATTTTTCGAGTGGACTATTTGCAATATATTTTCTACAGCGCATCACTCTGGCGCATCTAAGGCGCGCTCTAAGGCTTCCAATAGATACACTACTGTTATTTGGATCGCATGGCAGCCAGCCTGGAAAGAAAGTGCTTGAGAAACGCTTGAGAAAGTGCTTGGAAAGAAAGGGTGGTACGACAACTTTGGATGCTTCACCACATAAAGGAATGCTGAGGCCAACTCCGCCAGAATTTGTTCTCTGTTCTATATATTGAAAAAAAAAACTTTACACCAGATAAAGAGGTACACCAATGCAGTCCATGAGTGGTTGCACAGCCAAACATCATATTGTTTTTTCTTTGCCACAAGTATGCATGAACTTTGTAAGCGCTGGATAAGTTGAATTGAACGTGGTGGAGATTATGCAAAACGATGATTCAAATGTTTTTCTCATTCGTTGAATTGCGCATTTTCAAAAACATTTTTACAGTTTTCATATCACTAACGGCTGTATAGTTATTGGATATTATCAGCTAACGTAGGACATTTGATGTTTTTTTTTACTTAAGCAGAATTTAATTCGGAACAAAGACATTGATTGGTAAGTCAGCACTCATGTTCTTCGGTCCTTTCTTGCCCGTGCTACCGCATCTAAAACGAGACAACCGGCAACAAAGGACCTAGCTTTTTTGCAATACTAAAGGGATGGACCGGACAAACGCCCAGGGAATAAACGTCTGTAGTCGGAGCTGCACGACAATCGTTCCGCTTACTGACAAATCAAGGACGTGGCTAAGCTAAGTCCTGCGTTTGACTGGCTGAAATGATGCCCAGAACACCTTACCCTGATTACGTCATTTCAAACACACTGGCGTTCTAACTCACCCGTTTTTCCACGTCACTTCTTGAAGCTGCCGGACAGCGTTCGGACATTCTTTAGAGCAGTCGTGGCAGGCAGGCGGGTACTTCAACGTAAGGAGTTTGCTTGCTCTCCGGGCCTCGCGTGACGTCGGCTGAAGCCTTCTTCTTCTTCTTCTCCTCAAGTAATATGGCACATACCCACGTGGGGGGGATTGGCCAAGGTATAGAGTAGAATGCCAATGAAGCATTTGCGCGGGGAAGGAAACGTCAGAAAACTGAATCAAGATAAAAAAAATTGGAAAAATAAAATGAATTCAAGAGGTATGAGTCATCCGGAATAGAATCAATCTAGCCTTTTTTGGACATGCGAAAGAATTTTGTATATAGCTAACAAGATAATCGATTTGTTGCACTTATGTAATCGTGAAGGTAGCCGCATACACTGCTTAACGGGAATCCCTTGGCGCTCGCACCGAACGATAGAAGCACTGTAAGAGACAGAGGCAGTCCTAGTCTCGAAAGAGGAACCTCCAGATATTGCTTTCTCTGAACCGCGAACCGCCGGCAAGAGAGGAGAAAATGATCGATTGATTCAACTTGCCCACATGATACACAAAGGTTTGTCGCAGCGAACCCGCACCTGCATAAGTACAAGTTTAAGTGAGGGATTCTACATCGCAGGAGCGTCATGGACACTTCACAAAGCCTTGACTTACACCACCGGATATTCCATGGGTACTTTAGATGTTGAAAGTCCACGGTATTGAGCAACGGATCACTCAAAGTGGCTGAAATATGTTGGAACCGCTGGAAACGTGAAGCTGCTAACAGAATGAGGTGAGTGACGGGATATATTACAGGTGCGCTGAGAGCTGACCTTGCTAATAAATCAGCCACCTCGTTAAAATAGACGCCTGAATGCCCAGGTACCCAGACCAAACGGATCTCGCGCACTGTGCTCGGAACAAAAAACCTAAGTGAACGAGTCAAGAAATATTTTTCCGAATTTTGTGGAGAGAGACAATAACTGAAAGGCGGTCAGTAAGAATAAGAACCCGTGCGACATGTCTGGGAATTTTTAGAAGAGCCACACCAATGGCCAAAACCTCTGCGAAGAGTATAGGAGTATAATCAGGGATACGAACGGAGTAGCTCCAATCTAGATCCTGCGAATATATGCCAATCGCCGCCTTCTCACAGCTGCCGGAGGCATCAGTGGAGAGAACAGTATGATGTGGAAAATTCTGTAGGTGTTCAGAAAGAAGACCATTTAGGGTATGTGCGGGCATATGCTTCGCATGGGACGGGAAAATAAAGTCGTAATAGAAGACGGGATCAGCCTGCGTGTCAGCAACTCGTTGCAAGGAGATCAGATCAACCTGAAGCGGAGCTAACAGATTCTGCGTGAACCTAACTTGCGGAAGCTGATAACGTGGCCAGTGATTAGTCAAAAAAAGGTGTGGTTGGGATACAAAAATTGGAATACTAACGCCTGGGGCCGGGTCAAAAGACTTGAGGAAAGTACGCACTGTTAGAAGTTTGAAGCGGGAATAGAGGTTGGGGATACGGGCTTCCAGATAAAGGACAGCGTTGGAAGCTGATTTTGGGAGCCCGAGGCATAGCCGTAGGGCACGCCTTTCCAGTAAGGCTAATGGCTGCAGCTTGTAGTTCGCGCTACCAGAGAACAAGGGGCAACCAAATTCCAGAATCGGTCTCATATAAGCCTTATAGAGCAACAGTAGCGTGTCACGACGCATGCCAAACTTTTTATTGCCAACTCGGGTCAAACGGCCCAGTGCACGTTCTCCTTTAATAACATTATTCTTAATATGGTGTCGCCAGTCCAAATTTTGGTCATAAGTAACACCTAGGTATTTAACCGACTCCACCTGCGGAATTGGAGTGGAGCGGTAGGCTAGCGAGATGTACATAGGAGCGTCGGGTGGAAATACCAGCACGCCACATTTGCTGACATTAAGTGATAAATTGATTGGGTCCAACCAGACTCCAAGAGCATTCAGATATGCCTGCAAATACCCATAGAGCACATGAATATCCTTTGCTGATGCGAAAAAAGCTATATCATCTGCGTATACATAAACTGTAACGTTAGGATGAATGGGGATGTCCCGAACTAATATGTTGAAAAGCAGCGGAGAAAGAACAGAGCATTGCGGCACACCTCTTGATTGACCATAGGTATTAGAACAAAAAGATCCGTCTGTACAGAAGAAAAATCTATCTTTTAGAAATTCACAAATCCAGGCCTAGAGGTAATGCGGTGGTTGTAGTTGAGCAGGATTGTTAATGAGGACTGTGTGCTCCGCGCTGTCATAGGCCTTCGCAACATCAAGCGTCACCAAGGCCGAAAATTCTCTCTGGCGCATTGAGAGTCGTATTCGGCTCTCGAGATCCACATGCGCGGACCATATGGAACAACCGCGACGAAAGCCAATCTGTGCGGGGCTGAGGCCGTTAATATTATGAACATGCTTTGTGAGGCGACTGTGTACTACTCTTACTATTAGCTTTACTAAATTTGAGGTTAAAGCAATCGGCCGAATATTGTCTAACTGAAATCCATTGTCTGCGTTTTTTAAAAGTAAAATTATTTTCGCAATTTTCCAACTGTGAGGAATCCAAGAGGTTTCCAATGACGCACTTACAATATCTAGAAGGTGAGTTGGAAAGTCGTGCGCTAAAATCTTTAACATGCCCACAGTAATCCCGTCAGATCCCGGAGCAGCAGAGTGCATCGAGGAAACAATTTGCAGGAGCTCCGACACGTCGACCTCAGGATAGTCCGAGCTGGGTGTGAGAGTGTGCAAAGGTTCTGCTTTCTGCACCTGGAAACGTAAGGCCAGCCCCTGCGCGATGCGTTCAAGGTTTTGCTTAGCCTCCTGCGGAGACATTACCATTGACCTTATGCGATTGGAGGCCGGAGAGCTGTTACTCTGCGCCATGAATCTATAGAGAGCCTTCTTATTCAGGGGTTTTGAGAGATGCGTGTTTAAATTTTGATTATAATCCTCCTTTGCCTTTTTAACAGTTCTTTTGAAACATGCAGAGAAGAACTTATAATTTATCCAATTAGCTGGGCTCTGATTATAGGAAAGGCTTTTCCAGGCTGCTTTTCTACGACGATAAGCTTTCTCACACTCCTCCGTCCACCAAGGAGACGGCTGTCTGGCAGGAGCAGTAGTGCACACCGAGAATACAGAGCTCTCAGCAGCATCTTGCACAAAGGTAATTGTCCGCTGAGCTTTTTGTGCTCGACCTGAGCTAACTATGGAGGGGAGTGAGGCAGATATCAATTTTTTGTACATAATGTGGTTTACAAATTTCATGGTTGCACCACCTTTTCTGATAGGCGAGGATATAATAGAACAGGTTATTGGAAAGTGGTCACTAGATGTACCTGAGTCTTCAGTTGACCATGCTGATACGCCAACCCCACGAGATGCTAATGTTAAATATATGACTGAACGGGATCCTCCTCGCATAAAGGTTACTGCTCCAGAATTACAGCAGCGCACTGCATTCATTGACATCCAGGACCACAGAAGCTGGCCGCAGGAGTCAGAGTGACTATCCCAGACACTGTGGTGCGAATTAAAATCTCCTGCGATGACTGTGCTGTTTGCGCCGCTCTGTAAGGTATCCAAATAGTCTGTCCTGTGAACACCGATTGGGAAGTAGACGTTAGCAATAGTGACTTTGGCGCACTGTGGAAGGGAGCTTTCAACCGCCAACAACTCACAGTCAGGGCGCATAACTGTCTGCGAGATTGATGCCCGGTGACATATTTTCGTAGAGATTATAGTTATTAACCCACCACCCCTGCCATTAACGCGATCTACCCTGAAAACACGAAATTTTTTAAATGTGAATGATTTAAGTGGAGAGAGCCACGTTTCCTGTAAAATCACAATATCTGGATTATGTTTATAAGAAGTAATTCAAGATCCGGTAAGGAAGAAAGTACGGAGCGACAATTCCACTGCATAACTTTTAGACCCGCCATGATTATCGACTGGTTAAACAGGCATCAACAGCCTCCTTCAGCACATCAGTCTGGGGAATTAATTTCGGGGGTCCTTTCTTTGCTTTGACTTGCGGAACAGCTGACTTCGAAGGTGATGAAGAAGCTCGACGCTTCTGGGAAGTGGTGAGCATTTCAACGTCCAAGCTACAAGTATCTACGTGAGCGACACTGTCAGGAGCGCTGTTGGCAGGCGGTACTTGGGGCACGGTAGGAGGCGACATGGAATGACTCTTACTAGCAGCACTTGGGAGTGATGCCTTCTTCTTCTTCTTCTTCTTCTTCTTCTTCTTCTTCTTCTTCTCCTCTCTTCTTCTTCTTCTTCTTCTTCTTCTTCTTCTTCTTCTTCTTCTTCTTCTTCTTCTTCTTCTTCTTCTTCTTCTTCTTCTTCTTCTTCTTCTTCTTCTTCTTCTTCTTCTTCTTCTTCTTCTTCTTCTCCTCAAATAATATGGCACATACCCACGTGGGGGGGATTGGCCAAGGTATAGAGTAGAATGCCAATGAAGCATTTGCGCGGGAAAGGAAACGTCAGAAGACTGAATCAATGCCTTCCTGAATGATTCTTCTTCTGCGTCGTCTTTGAATTAACGTAATAAGCGCGAATGGAGGCTTCACATACGCAGCCGCAGCGCGCTAATTGAACGCCATGCGATTCGCCCCAAAATTTTTTACTTGCCTTTCAGAATACGTGTTAAAGCATATGACTGAAAGTAGGCGTCGCCACACGTTCTTTCGAGCTGAGTTTCTATTTACCCCAATGCCTGTAATTACGCAGCACCTGCATTCGAGGAAGAAGACATGAGATAATTTTATTCCGAAATACTACGGATCTGCAAGTGTCTCAGACATTCGTTTAAAAGATACCCTTTCTGATTTTGCGACGAAAATTCGCACGAGAAAAATTTAAGTGTGCAAAAAATGAATTTTCTGTACAAGAAAAACATAATCATACGCTCGCAATGGTGGCTCAGATTATACGTGTTTCTGATTAAAAAACAGATCTCATAATTACTGCTTGCTATGTATGCGCAAAAATATACAATTTCTCGTGAAAATAACTTTTCCTCTGAAAACATTTTAACATTTTGCTTGCCGTTTCAAAGTTAGATTTGTCAAAATATGTTGGCTTAATGAAATCTGGGAGGTTCAGCGCAAAGGAAGACGACAGAAGATGTCCCTGGGATTGCGGAGAGTATGTTAGTTCACTCTTGGGAAGAGTATTTGCTGCTGATGCAATTACCCTGTTCTTGCTTCGCACCTTTCGTGTTCTCTCCTATTCCAGGCATGACCTTCCTCAGTAGCTCACTTGCTGTGGTCTTTGGTTGCTGATCACGGGGTTGTGGAGTCGAATCCCGGTTTCGGCGACCTCTTTCCAAGGGGCAAAACTTGAAAATGGCTCTGTGCTCTGTGATGTTAGTGCACGTTAAAGAACACCAGGTGGTCAACAGTAATCAGGAGACTCTCCCTTGGGCTGCTTACCTCCGACAAAGGCTTTGTCTACTGTGCCGCCAGCCGGAAAAAAAGCTCTAAGCTAAATTTGCCGGTAGTAAGACCATACTGGCCGACTCCAGTCACGTGATTACTGCAGTTCTGGAAATCACATGACGACACACAGCCGATAAAGCGACACTGCCGGCCATATATTTCTCCAGTGTTTAGCTGGCAGCTGGCAGAATACTCCGCATAAAAAGTTGCCAGCAGTTTGCCCCCCAGGCAGCCTATAACGGCACCACAGTGTTGACATATTCTCCCACAGCCTATTGCACCGGCAGCAGTCATTCCATCCAACATCCCAAAAGTGCTGGCAGCCAGCAACCTGACCTAACATCAGCTAACCTAAAGGAACAAAACCTCAGACAAGTGCTTGAGCGCCTCGCATCCCACACCTCAAAACTGCCGGCAGCCGCCAACCTTACCTAACCCAACAGAAACTAAAGTAACATAATCTCGCAAACTGGTGTGAGGGTGCAGAAGACGATGCTAAGTACCTCGACGGTAGCCCCTTCGGATCATGCACCCAGCCAAACTGATAACACTGCTACCATTCTTTTGCTCGAGATATGTTGCCGGCTGCCGGCAAGGTATCCACTACGTGTGACGAAGGCTGCACATGCAGTGCAAACAAAGGTGAGACAGAAAGGCGATCATACATGGGTTAGAGGGGTGTCTTGGCTTACTCGGATTATTACTGAGCTGACGATTCTAGCTGCTGGCAATAAACGGGTCGGTTATATCAGTAGGGATTAGTTCATGCAACTTATAAGGTTGGTGGAACCGATCAGCTTAAGGTGCGCGACCTCAACCATCAGCTTCTGTTAACACACGCAATGCAACGCATTTCGCAGATGTAACATATCTCGATGCGTACTCACATGTAGAACACAGCGAATTCACCTAGTGGCATGCAGCTGGTTTACAGCTGATATATTCCAACTAGGCGCTTTAATCCTAGAAATCTAGTAAACACTGCTGTCATGCTCTATGCCTGCGGAGCCTACTTGCTATGCAGCAGAGAGAAAAAGTTGATACGCATCAGCTAGTGCCATGGATATAGGACGTGATCCGTTTAGATGTTTTTTTTCTCATTACTGAGTAAAATTTGTTCCAGCCTCAGCAAATTTTACTATGTTAGCGCACAGCAATTTCTAACAGCTTTAGTAATATCGAGCGGTTTGGTGCTGCGCACATGCTCTAAGCGTCCTATTAATTCGTAAGGTTGGCAGATGCCAGCCAACTTTTCTAACGTCAGTTCAGCAAACGCTTTTACTTATGCGTCCGACAGCGTCCTTCACCTTCGGCTTCTGCGTTTTCACGCGTAAATGAGAAAACGCTGCCCAGGAAACCTTCCAACTCGCAGACCACTCAGAAAGATGCATATTCCCATTTTGTGCAGGTAACATCGACAATCAGTGTCAGGTGCGCTGACAAGTCGCGTTTAAAAATTCGACGCGGCAGAGTAGCGCTCACCTTGAGCGAAGAGTTCGCTCAGCGAACCGGACACCGCGGAGCTTATGCGCACGACACTGCCGACATAACCGTGACTGCGGGGGTCACATTTGCATACAAAATGACGCCCGGCATTCAGGGAAGATTCACCGACGTTCCGGAGACCAAGTTGCGCGTGAATGCAGTTTACGCGTGATGTTGCAAGCAAGCGCACGCGTAAAGGTGCGGTAATAGCAACGACCTGTGGGCGTCTACGCGGTTTATGCGGGGAATTGATTTTGAAGCCGCAGCGGCGATTGGCAACAAGGTTGCAAAAAGGAGACACTCATCGCCAAGACGTCCACAAATGTCTTGACCTCGGCTTTATGTTCGCACCGAGTTTGGGTAAACAAAATGGATGAAGCACGGCCTTCTCCTGTCATTGGTGAAGTGTTTGCCAGCGCAGGAACTTCAGCTGTTGTGTTTTGAAGCACCCACTTTTCGTTAATCCCAGCGAGAAGATGAACAACTGCCAAGAGGCCGATGGGTTCTTTTCAGCAAAAGCGACAGCCTGCCTGGAAGAACTAGGTTTGACTGCTCCATCCCGGGCACAAGTTTGTAAATTCTTCGCGTGACAATTAGAGGCGCCTTTCCTCTGCTCCGCATTAAGTAAACATGGCATTACGTTAAAAACGTCGTTTTCGAAAAATTTGCCTTGTATTCTTAGTGCTTTCAGAAAAACTTGTACCAAAGAAAAAAACGTTATTGATGGCTTTTCTCCCGTATTTTGAACCCTGCTCTATTAGGAGATTCGATATAATTTTCAGCATGTAATTTACTACTGTATAATGCGCATTGCTCTGATTGCTGTTCCTGAGCCGCCCCGGCGCTCAGCTGCTGGCCCAAAAGACGCGGGTTCGATCCCGGCCGCAGAGGCCGAATTTCGATGGGGCTGAAATTCTTGAGGCCCATGTGCTGTGTAATGTCAGTGGACATAAAAGAACACCAACGGTCAAAATTTCCGGAGCCTTTCACTGCGGCGTCCCTCAAAGCTTGACTCGCTTTGGAACGTTGAACATCCGTAAACCAAACCAGAACAATTGCTGTTCCGTGCTTTGTAAATTGGGTCTATCACTAAATCGGTAACTAAATCAGGCGATATTTTCGGCCTAATATTTGGGTGTAAATCAGTTTATTGTGAAGAATTTTCCTTCTTCGGGTTTTTTCGGGGAATTTTTTGCAGCGGAACATAATTTACTGTGACAGTTCGTTTTTCTGCTAGGCTAAGTAAAGAAGCGTATTTTTTGCTCAATATTTCATAAACAACATGTATAGAAGTTGTCGGTTCTACTAAAAAAGTATTTCCCAATTAATTTTTTTCCCTAATCGATTACAAATATTTCGCCGCGTACGTTACCATTCTCCTACAGAGCTCTCTGGCCTTTGTGGAAGACCAACCTGCCTTTATTTGTACATTTTGAAAACATTCAGTACCACACGGACCATTTTCAATGCACAAGATCCTTGGAATCAGAGTGTCGTCAGCGTGGGTAGCGCTTAATACAGTGGTTCCGATGAGATGTCGGGTCGGTAGCCTAGTTCCGGCTTCAAAATCCTCCTTATCGCACTTATACTCAAATTCTTCCGTCTCATGAAAACAAACGTTAAAAGATGTTTAAGATTCCAGGTTGACCAAAGGCACACTTCTGGAATAAGCGCTAGATATCCACAAATTTTGTCTTGTGGTGCCTTCAGCTTTGTTAACTGCAAAATCAACATCGTCCAGAAGGCTCATTTCTGAGAAGCAATCGGGTTAAACCTGATTTTTAAGCAATATGTTCGGGGAGCAAGAATCGGCTTAAATCTAGTTTCGCCCGAGAACGAGAGACTGTACACATACATAACGTAAATAAACAACTTAAAGCATCATTCACCAACGTTTTCATTCCCTAAAGGTCGGACGCAGGCGGAAAATTCGCACTTCACCCCTCCACAACAAAAACAAAAAAGGCATCCAAATATGGTTTACAGCGTACTTTATTGCAAATGAACATCTTTATTTGTCAAAAGTCATTCACCGACTTTCACAAACTAAAATTACCAATCTATACTTCAACTGGGGGGATTTCCCTAAACATTTGACTAACACAGTCCCACTTCTAGTTATTGATCAGTTCGCTCTCATCCTACCAAATGTTAGCCATCCCGGTTAGCTCATTTGGTACAGCGACTGCTCCGGTGAAGCGGCGGTCGCGGTTTCGAATCCCGGACCAGGACGAGTATTTCTTTAAATACACAGTTTCTATGCAAGCTGTACAGCTTTCCCTTGCAGCCAGATGGCTAAGCTCAAATGGATGTCAGTGAGTAATTGCTCCTTTATTATAAAATTACTCGCATGAAAAAGACAGTATGATTTTCTTCAAGAATGTCAGCAATTAAGCCATGAAGCATCTGCGTATAGTGTCGGCCGTTAACATATAATAACGCTAGTCATTTTCATTCTGCATACGACCACAAGACTGTCGTTAATCATCTACAAATATGGCGATCGCCCTGTCCATTGTTCTACTTTTCTCCAAGTTTCGTTCGAAATGTCAATCGTGACAAGAGCGCAGGCCTAGCCCTTCCTTCTGGTGGCTTCTGCTGTAGGCCTTCTCCCGACTCCTCGTCCACATGTCCCGTTCCCTCCCTCGTCAGAGCAACAGTTAGGCGGCGTTTAGCTCATTAGAGGCTATCATCACCTGTAAAACCATTCTCTTGGTAGAAAATATGCTCATCTCGCGTGAGGCTTCCAGGGTCTGAGCAGCCGTACAAACCAAAAATGAAAGTTGTGCCATTCTTTGCCTCCAAATTTGTTAGAGCTTCCTGAAGTGCTCGCGCCGAGCACAGCTGGGCTGACTGTGCGGTGCCAGTGCCGCACAGCTCATCCCATAGCTCATGCAGAAGGTGCGGGATTCGATCCCCAGTGCCGCCTGGTGTACCCACCGGTGATACAATGGGTACAAGCATTCCCCTTCCTCTTGCTCGGCTTCTTAGGGGGAAATGCTTGGGAAATGGGTCTTTGAGCCCACCTTCTGAAATGAAAACTATCTTGTGCCATGGCGCTCTTTGGCCAAAGCTGCCCTTGCGCCACAAAAATTCACAATCATCATCACCGTCTCATAGGAGATCGGGATGTATTGTCATATACGCTAGCAAAAGTTCCGGTCAGCCACGCGGAACTCTATTGCTGACAGCTTTCAAAATGAGGTACACGATTTCCTGGCTCCAACCGTAGTTGTTCTTTCGTGGCAACGAATTTTTCACGAAGTGTAATCTCGCACGGTTCCCAACGATCGCCTTTTCGAGTTTTGCAGTTAAACCGCTGTGCCATGTGCCTGCACAGGGCCCACACACGTTGATCGCGGCGCCCAATCGCACGACAAGCTATACCTGCGTCACCTAGACATGCAAGCCTCAACCGTTTCAATCGTATCTACGCGTATGAGCAGCTCGATCTGAACGCTGGTGCCTGGGACACTTACCTTTTTGGCAGAATATCAAGATTGCTGCTTAATGAGAGAACACGTAGACTCTTTAGATTCTTCTAGATCCGCGTGCGCGCTGTGCTTGCACGGAATCTGACTTGTATGCCCTAACGCCGATTGTCATTAGAAGGCAGCTGAAGCGTTTTCTTTTTAGAATGAATTTAGATTCTAGGAATGTAACGTATGAAACTTGTAGGTAAGACATTTTCAGTTTTCTTTTTTTTTGCGCTAGCATATATAAAGGTGACATAATGGTCCAACAATGACGAGACAATACGCAGGCTTTTCTGCTCACAGTTTATTTCTTGGAGAAGATTGGTATAGCTGTCATCTTGAGGAAGATTTCAAACTTGCAAAGCCTTCGCCGACCTATTTCAAGGTCTCGTGGGGTACCGCCAAGCAACGCTCCGCGGTGTTCGGTGCCTTTTATTTTTTTATCCCTAGCAAACGTCGCTGCCTTCACATTTGTCCCCCTTGTATCATTACTTGCACTGCACTTGTATCGTTGTCTAAGATCAATTCCACCAACCAGTTGTTTCAACCCCGTCATTATGAATGATGGGAGGCGAGCGAAAACAAGCTCTGCGCTGAAAATGGCTCTCGTCATTCCTTTTCACACGTCATCATCATCATCATCATCATCATCATCACCATCAGCCTGACTGCGCCCTGCGCAGGCCAACGGCCCTTCGCATATTTCTCTAATTAACACTGTCTTGTGCCAGCTGCGACCACCCTATCCCCGAAAACTTCTTTATCTCATCCGCTCACCTAACCTTCTACCGCCCCCTGCTACGCTTGCCTTCTGTTGGAATCCAGTCCGTTACCACTAAGGACAATTGGTTACCTTGCCTTCCCATTACATGCCCTGCCCAAACCCATTTCTTCCTCTCGAGTTCGACTAGGATGTCATTAATCCGCGTTTTTTTTCAACCCACTCTGCCTTTTTCTTGTTTCTTAACGTTAAGCCTATCATTTTCTTTTCCTTATCTCGCTGCGTTGTTCTTAAATTCAACCCTTTTTCTTATCCTCAGCGTTTTCATACCTATGTAGCGGTTACAGCTAGATCTTCATTTCAAGTAGAGCTATTGAACGCATCATCATATTTGAGCTCAGTGGCGGAGGAAATTGAATGGTGTCCTTGTCGATTTCAAACCAACAGAAACGCATCTAAAACTTGTCAAAATCTGTGGGGCCCTGCAATCGTCTCTGCAAAGCGCAGCGCAGTCAGCCGATAAGAAGCACACATAAAGCGCCCACAGCGCCTGCGTGTGCTGCATGTTTATTTCTCCTCGTCGCCATCACCTCGCTGCGCTCTACTTTAAATAACTATGTCGCACCGACTTGCTCCACAGATCATACTTCAGGCCTTGATATCGGGGTTGCAGTTTCGCCCGCCGCTTCAGCGCAGGTTTCGCGAAGAGTGCTCGCGTTTCGCATCGAAGCGATCCGAAGCTCGCTGTTGTAAACAGGAAAGACGACACGATGCACAGCTGTTATGCGTCTCGTGCACGCGTCGGTCCCGTCGGGCGCAGATAGGAGCAGCAGGTGCCTCCTGTCTGCGCACTGGTCGGACGAGGGCAGCCGAGTGCGAGTCCTTGGCTGGTGGACGTGACCGTCGTGACCGGACCGCGTTCCGGCTCGAGACGGCGCCGCGCACGACTCGGCGGACGCGCCGACTCGGCACAGTCAGCGCGCGACGCCGATGCTTTGAGTGGACTGCCGCCCGGCATACTCGCTTGCGGTGCATAGTTATTCTAAGTGCGCACAGCGCAGCCGATATTAGGCGCCTCTTCGTAAATGATGCCTTCTTTTGAGCTCGGGAACTTCTTCAGATCCCGATGTTTTATGGCTTGTTCTGCTGGAGCGCCGCCGTGGTGCGCAGGCAATACCTCGATCGATTTATGCATCAGAAGGCATTAGAGAATCAACGAGATATACTGTTACGCGGAAGGCAACCAAAAATCATGATTCCCAACACGGAGGAAGATTTTTCCCCGCCAAGCGGTTTTGCATCCCTTGAACTCCCGACTTTCACATTGTTGACTATGCGATACTTGATGATGTCGGAGAATACATGCGGCAGTATGATGGGAAGTAGCCCTTGCACACGTTCACGACATATAAAGTCAGTACTTTCGCGTATGAGACGAACGTACAATCACCCAAAGGTGACTGCAATGTGCTGCCGCTGTTTCTTTTTTGCAAGCTATGGAACTTTGATGCACTGCCAATGTCTCGTTTGCAAAGAACTCACTGAAATATGACTTTGAAGTGCTTTATGGTAATGCCATTAGCACTACGCTCCTCAAAGCGGTAATATGGAAAGCATTTTTTGTTTGCGCTGAAAAAAACTAAAATCGCATATATGCCGTTACAAAGCTACTAGTCCATATCTAGTCCGTGAGTGTCTATGTACAATGTAGGAACTTCCAAACGAATTTTCGTAAGAGTATGCCTAAGTTACACGAGTTCTGTACCGTGCAGTGGTGTTTTCTTCAACAGGAGAAATGGACACAGTATTGTAGATGGGCGTGCTGCTCTTGCGCAGGCAGTTGTAAGACAACCGGGTTTCCTTTTAGATACGACAATCAAGGTCGTACAGATGCTACACATCTAGGCACTGTGAAAGCTTGCCTCTTTATTCCTTGAGAGCGTTGGCATGCGACAGCTCGGCAAGATGGGCTGAAAGGATCGCCCTGATCTGGCGACTTCGGAAAATGCGATGTCTACCAGATCCTGAAAGATTTCGGCGAATCCTTCCCATTAATTCTTGGGGAGAAAGCAGCCGGCCTTAACTGACGAGATTATCGAGCTCTGAATTTTTGTGACAATATGGCTAAGCTTGAGGAGACGGCGCTTGCAAGTGTCTACGCGTCAGTACATTAGAACAAAATAATCGTAGTTGATCGACGAGATAAGTATCCGAAGCCCTGAGTGAAAACACTTATTCAACCTGCGCTCACCCAGCCCACTAAAAACCTTCCCCCGAGCAGTGAGAAAAAAAAAAGAAGTACGCGTTTTAGCTGGGATAGACAACATAGTAGAGGCCATCAATCGACACATCGGCGCCCTGGTATTACATGCGTAGGTGCAAGCAGCAGCACGGCGAGAAAAGAAAAGGAAACAGGATTGCGCGAAGCAAAACATAAACATCGGCGCGTCTCGATGCAGCAAGCGACATCAGCATCTCAAGGTCCACGCTGCTGCCTCGGGACACAGTGGCAGGGGACCTGGGACGTGCGGGCTCGCCTAGACTTCGGCAAACGTTTAGACCGCAGCGACGCGCGTCACTCGTCTCCGCATTGGGGCCAATCAACGAGAGGACGCCGCCGTTAGCAGCCTTTTCAAGACTGGCCGCACCGCTGTTGACCCGGCGCAACCGGCGCGAGTGTCCACTCAGAACAACACCTATAAGGGCCAGAGAAGAGGGCTCTCCAAGGGCGCCAGTGCAGGCATTCCGCGTCGTTTCTTCACCACCTGTCGTGTGCACACATACGGCCGCTCTCCAGGGAACCGCGTGGGTGCTTCCGTGGATGCCGAAACAGCGGCCGCTTCTCTTCTACCACGCAAACACTGCCGGTGTCGTCATGCCATGAGTGGATGCTCAGCTCTCCGGTTACTCGCCTGTCTCGCTTTCTCTTTCACCGTTCACCGACTGCTTACGCGCGCGCGCTGCTTGCGTCGCTCTTATCGATTGCTGCTTCTTATCTTGCTTCGATGAAGGCCTCCGGACGCTCCCCTTTTTGAAGCTTTGGAATCACTTCAGACATAGCTTGAGAGTGCGAGACTACAACGAAGCCTTTCACGAGTGTCTTGCGGGATCATATTTAGCTTTTGATGCAGCCGAAGCGGCCAAAGAACGATAATGGTACCAATGAACACGGTATACCTGAATGGACGCTAAGTAGCGAAACCAATCGCACTGCATGGATCGCGGAAGCTGGACAATGCCGAAGAATCTATTTGTTGCATCAACGTTATGGAAGCTAAAAGCGTACAAAGAGAAACCGTAATTAGCAGTTTCTATTTATTAAGGGAGGTATGGTCCTGAGGGCTGTATCGACGTATTCTTGTCCGCAAAATTCTATGCGCTCTTTTGTGTGTGTGTGTGTGTGTGTGTGTGTGTGTGTGTGTGTGTGCGTGTGTGTGTGTGTGTGTGTCGTGTGTGTGTGTGTGTGTGTGTGTGTGTGTGTGTGTGTGTGTGTGTGTGTGTGTGTGTGTGTGTGTGTGTGTGTGTGTGTGTGTGTGTGTGTGTGTGTGTGTGTGTGTGTGTGTGTGTGTGTGTGTGTGTGTGTGTGTGTGTGTGTGTGTGTGTGTGTGTGTGTGTGTGTGTGTGTGTGTGTGTGTGTGTGTGTGTGTGTGTGTGTGTGTGTGTGTGTGTGTGTGTGTGTGTGTGTGTGTGTGTGTGTGTGTGTGTGTGTGTGTGTGTGTGTGTGTGTGCGCGCGTGTGTGCGTGCGCGCGTGTGTGTTTGTGTGTGTGTGTGTGTGTGTGTGTGTGTGTGTGTGTGTGTGTGTGTGTGTGTGTGTGTGTGTGTGTGTGTGTGTGTGTGTGTGTGTGTGTGTGTGTGTGTGTGTGTGTGTGTGTGTGTGTGTGTGTGTGCGTGTGCGTGTGTGCGTGTGCGTGTGTGTGCGCGTGTGCGCGTGTGCGTGTGTGCGCGTGTGCGTGTGCGTGTGCGTGCGTGCGTGCGTGCGTGCAATTCAGTTGAAATAAGTTCTATTAAACAGAGGTCATTCCTATTCAGCCTAGTTAAGCCAATAAAACAAACCAATTCAGCTCGTTTTGCTTCACACGGCTGCGTAATATCAATTTCATTTGATCGAGACGAACTGAACAATGCCTTTCTAATATGCGATATGGTGTACCCATCGGAGCAATCACGCACGTCACGCCGTTCAAAGGAGACCTGAATGAGATGTCGCCCACCGAAGAAGATATAGAGCATTCTTTAAGGAATTTCAATCGCTCTTGGGGAATTAATCAAAAGCTTAATCTTTTTCCTGAAATAGAGTCAGGTATTTCAGTGTACAGGCTCACTGCGCTGCATGCTTATGTCGTATTCCTTAATATAGCATTAGAATCGTATTTTATTTTAAGCTTTTTCCTTTGCGCTTTTTATAGTCATATCTGCCCGGAATTCTTTGGCGCAGGAGCCGCCCCATCAGAGAGCCCTGAAACTCCTTGGCGCCAGAAGAGGGGCAATAGGAAAGAAACTAAAAAAATTCTCTTGAAATGGCGCCAGAGATTACTTATTTGCCACTTCGTTCCAGAAGCTGAAGTCCACAGTCGACACTCGGTGTTTTTTTTATGAGTATTAACAATTACTTCATGAAGAAACTAGCTTCCCTGTGGCCGTTTCTATCTGCTTCTGTGTAAAGCTACCTTCTGCTGGCCTTGTGTATAACGTTCTGGTATTTACTCTAGTGGGCGAGGTTTGGCAATTCTTGCCCTTGAAGCTGTATACAATCTCACTATGGCAATTTTTTGTAACAAATAAAATTTGATTTGATTTGAAACCATCTGCGCGGCTCGGCTTATTCCTCCCAACTTTTCTAACTCCTTGGCCGTTAGTTAAGCTAGTATACTAAAGGCGACAAGCAAAAAATCTCATGCGGAATATGCTGCGCGCATACAGCGAATGAGGTAGCAAGTAATGTCTGCACTCCTACATTGCATGAAGTCGCTTGTATGCTATTTTTCCCACAACTTATGTTTCACCACGTAATTTCTGCGTATTTCATCATTGAGAAATTCAATTTCTTTTTCATTTGCGATGATATACACTCGTGTTGCAATATTTCAAACTTTTATTTCAATCACAACAATTTTTTCCTTCGAGAGTATTGTGCGGCTTTCTCTAGTTATATCCTGTACGCTATAAATTATTCGGCATGAAGCTGCTGTTTTGTTGTGTTAGTTCACTACCTGTACATTTTTGCGGGTTATATTCGTCTATTTCTTTGTTCATATTTGTAAATAGAACTGCGAATTACCCGCTTGACATTGCTTCAGTTCAAATTATTAGTACGGCCACTGAAATTATTAACAGTATTTATGCGGGGTGTACCGCCCCGAAGGTGGACATCGGGATGAGATACGCCGTAGTGGGGGGCCATGCAGTTTTTCCACCAACTAGAATCTTTCCACACGCAGTGACATCGCGAACACAAGAGCATGTCTGGAAGTCGTCTCCATCTAAATGCGGTCCCCAGCCCGGAATTTGATCCCTCGACCTTTGCCTTAGCAGCCAATGCCATAGCTACTAGTCCACCGTGGCGGGTTAGAAATTATTAACAGTTGCGTTTAACGGCGTAAGCAGTACTAGTGTCACAATACGAAAATACTAGGAGCCGAAAGGCCTCGGAGTCTGAAGCCTTCACCGTCCAGAAACCTCCACCGCCAGCCCTCCGAGCCCGTAGCTAGGGGGCGGCCCAATCGCCTATCCTCAGATGTACCCTCCAGAAGCCCCACCCGCCACCAAACCACCTATTTCCACCCTACACAAAGCCTCCACTCACTAAAAGATCGAACAGCGGCAGAACCAAAAGGCGGCAGCGAAATCGCATTCAAACACGTAGCGGGAAATCTAGCTGCCATCCAGAAGCACCACCACCAGCCACCTCCCCAACCCACCGCCATAGCTTGGGGCCATTTTGGTCAAGTTCTTTTAGGCTGGATATCATTCGGAAGGAAACATCCGGAATGTTCCGGAAACGCTCAGCTTCATGTTCTCATGCATGTCCGGCTTCAGGTCAACCACGGTTTCCAGGCTATCTTCGTTTTAACTTGCCAAACATGAGTGCTATTTCACGCTTGAGACACATCGCTGCACCACAGCGCAGCTACCAGGCTATCCCTCTCTCTCTTAATGTGGAAATCATACGAAAAAATTTGCCACATCAGCGCCCTTTCTAGAGGGCCTAATCCTGTTCGCACACTGCCAAGGTCTACCTGCATGGCGTGGTAGTTTTATTTGCTTCACCTGGGCGGAGCCTGATAAATCTAGAGGCTTTGCTAACGAAGACCTGATTTCGTAACGACTGGCTTTGGATCCAATTAGAGCTCGTTTGACAGGATATATGCTACAAGGTGTCGCAATATATAACCCGAAATTACAGCTGCAGTCCGTTGTGCGCTGGGGTACTGATTGTACTCCAGTATTCAGACAATAAACTGCCTAATAGCAGCGAGTCGATCTTGACGAGAAGGCTATTCTATCGGTTTCAACCTTGTTACTGTGTGTTGTAGTAACGTAGCTGCAATCGCCTTCCGAGACTGCGTGTTGAAGCTGCAAAGCAATTGCAGAAGCATGTCATATTTCCCGTTGCCTTGAGAGGGAGGTTAAACAATGTGTTTGAACTCATGCAGAGTTATCACTACGTGTCCTAGTCTCTATGCAGCGGATTTTCTATTAAACGATGCGTAGAAATCTTCTCTACTGTCCGTATCACTCTGAAAAGTTTATCCTGACTAGACGCTGCAAGGAAGCCGTAAAAGGGTCCTATCAATTTCATACGTGTTTCTTCCCTGCACAGTGCTCCTTCTTATTGATACGAGACAAAGTGTATCGAAAAATATCTAGCCTGAACGGCAGTGATATTGATTACGACCGGCCTTGAAGCCTCCGCTTCCTGCATCCTGCTATTATAGTGGTAGTATTTAGAGCTCCTTCTCTAGTGCTGAGGCCAAGTAGGAATGCAAGTGGACGGTGTAATTTGGAGGGACACAAGGTGCATTTAAGCACACTGAATGAATCGTTGTCTTAGTGCTACAGACACGACTTGCATCACGTAGTGCCCCTTATCTTATATGGAAAGAAGTGGCCGGAAGAGCGCAAGGCTGGAAGCCCGAATAATTATCTTCCTTGTGCCGTCGCACTTCTGCCACCTCTGAGTGGCAAGTTACCTAGAGCCGCAGCCGGGGTAATAAATTGGCGATTAGGTACTTAGAGAATTGACCGTCAATTGGTTATGCGTGAGAAAACAATGTGCTCTGCGGAATCTTTCGTGAGTGTTGGCGAGAAGTTTTCCTCGGTTGAGCTGCCCGACGATTCCGCACATTAACTTGCGGCCTTGTGCAGAGCAAAACGCAGTATACGCTGAGCCGTACGTGACCGCCATAGAAGATTGCGTCGATCGCCAAAGCCTGAATAAGACTCAGTTTAGCACAGAATTTTTCAGTGTAACTGTGCACAGTTTGTGCCGACACTAATGTCGCTACGGGCGTCACTCTTTATTCCCGCTCAATCAAAGTCAACCCTTATTCACCTTCAGCTGGTGCAAAAGCTCTTTTATGTTAAAGCGAAGAACATATTCCTTTTTGCATATTACACTGTTATCAGCAGTTTTGCATATGGCTAGTCCAGGTAGCAAGGTTAATCGTCGAATATCTAGATGCATCGAAGCTGGCGGATAAATTTGCATCTGCATGGATTCATATATAAATTGATGAATAATACCTATTCATTTACATTCGGGACTTCTGCAGGCAACTCTGAATCTAACAAAAGAAGGTCTAGACATGACGAATTCTCAGTAATGAAACCTCCGATATCCAATTTTCGCTGAAAACAGCAAAACAAATCAACATTTAAAACATCTCGGGTGCTCAGGAATGCAGCTGTGAAGGCAAACACTGGTTTATCATTTCTTTCTCCGTTTAGTTACCAAGATGTTCACTCCGGTCGTTACATATCGCTAGCACTTCGTACTCCGTCGTGTTTTTTTTCCGCAAAATTTGCGCAATGTCACTTCAATAAACATGTTTTCGTAAAAGTAACTTTTTTTCACAGAAACTCTGAAGGGATTTATAAAATAACAGTATGTGAGCACAAACCACTGAATTCTCTCTCTTGTTCGCAGTATACACAGCCTATTGTATTGCTCGATCATTCGCTAATGACTCTGGCGCCAAATCCATGGTTCCCAAACGCATCACCCACTTGGTCTCCAGCACGCTGTGCGGCTGTCGCGGCTTCCTCGTTGTCCGACGAGATGTTACCGACGTTGGTTCTCTACATGAACGACAATGTACAGCGATCGCACTTCCTCCTCTTTCGGTTTTACGATGCCCACAACAAAGCACTCGCCACTTCGGCGCACAAATTTTCTGCGCCCTTTCATTTCATACTTGACTGTAGGGGTTGACACTCTTTCTCTGTACTTTTAGGCACCATATCCTTCCCCTGCAGCATATTCTCCCTACACTGGCGCGATTCTCATCGCCCTTTGCTGGTAAGGCTTGTATTAAGTTTTAAAACGAAAGAAATGGGGATAATCTATAATCGTGCAAGGTACAACAAATGAACGTTTTTGAAAATGCCTTAAAATTGCTGCATGCATGCAGCTCAGAAATGTTTTTTTCGTACTTAATGTTCAATACATGCATCGTAGGATATATTACATGGATATACGGGAGGAATAAGTAGTTTTTCTTTACGACACGTTACGGTCGGGATACTCTTCACAACTGGTGAAGGTGCCACTGTGAAATACTCATCTTTTTGTCTTCTGCGGGGAGGACAGTGAGAGAGAAAACATTATTCCCACGGCAACCCTGTGCGGGCAGCCTAAAGGAGGTAGGACGTTATGCCCCGTTGTGAACTATATGGTCTTCTCATGATGCGCCTAATTTTTAGAACGCTGTTTGAGACCAGCGCTGAATAGGTCGCTTCTGCAGTCGATAATAGCGCAATAGCCATCTGCATAGACTGAAGTGTTTCGAGCCAAGGGTGGAAACGAGTGAGCACGCAGGTCATTAGCGGCTGCCCCCACGTTCTCATTGTCGCGAGACACGGGCTGGGCAACATTATTTTCCTTTCTTTTTTCTCTGCCCACACTAATATATGTCACGAGACAGAAACTGGACAGGCATTCTCTCCGCGACCTGCTATTGCGGACGGACAACCTTGCATAGACGAGGACACACGAAGCCAGCGCCAAGGTTATGGAGTACTCACTAGTTTTTGCACAGCTGGCCACTAACATTGGCGACACCCTGCGAGCTAATGAACAACCTGTTGTCACTAGTGTGCTAGCCACGAATTTTTTGGTTCGGTTCGTCGTCCATAACCGACCCAAAAGACAGATGTTACAACAATCTGGCTATGCAGGAACAAGGCTCATCTACCGCGAAACCTTGGTTTAATAAATCATCATCATCAGCCTGACTACGTCTACTGAATGGCAAAGGCCTCTTCCATATCCCTCAAACCAACCCTGTCCTTGTGCCAGCTGCGGCCACCCTATACCCGCAAACTTCTTAATCTCATCCGCCCACCTAACCTTCTGTGACCCCCCCCCCCCCCTCCTACGCTTACTTTCTCTTTGAATCCAGTCCGTTACCACTAAGGATCAGCGGTTTTCTTCCATTTGCATTACATACCCTGCTTATCTGCTGCTACAGCTGGGCTGGGCAAGAAATCAGGACATTGGAAAAGCTCGGTTGTAAGCCGCTCAAACAGGCGTCTTTCCAGCGCCGCCACGGGTTGCGAGAGCTCAAAAAATGTGCTCACTCCAATTTTTTTATTGTATTTTCACTAATAAAATGCCCTTACTATAATTTTGCTTTCAGTGAAACCGGGAAGAGAGTGGGCCGGCGAATTTTACACAAAAATGAGTACTCACAAAACTTGAGTACGACCGACCCGGAGAGCCACACAGAGAGAAAAACCAATTTAGCGATGCTTACCATCACCTTTTCAGCTAGCAGGCCTCACTTTCAACCTCCGTCCTACGGAAGGCAATTCACTGCCTTTTCTACGCAGAAAATGCTGGGAACGTTGTTAGCGCTGTAGAGACAAGCTTAGGAAAGATAAGTAAACGTAGTCTGAGCTCCTATCACCGCGACAGCAGTCGCGTCACGAGTAGCAAGCAGGCTTAACGTTAGCACACTAGTCGAATATTAACAACACAAAAAGTCTCTCGGTCCATTTATTCGTGGCCTTTCAAGGCTTTTGAACAAAAGCTACCTCGCGTACGGCAGCAAATAGCGTCCGCGTTGTGCCGGCTAGAAGTCATTTCAGTTTGCCTCAACAAGCAAAAAAAAAAAACAAAACGACCGTGGACAACTCGTGATGCAAAGTTCTTTCGTAGGTAACGACACAAGCACAGTGCACGCTTGACACAGTCACGTATACAAGGCACTGACCGAAACAAGCCCACTGTCGACCCCGTTTAAATGCAAATCGTTCCCGCCAGGCAAACACGAACAGCGGCTGATTTCACGCAAGCTTAGCACTCGCTGTCGCCGCCGGCGCTCGCACATGGACGTTCCGTGAACTGCTTTCGGTATGGACTTGTGCTGGCGTGTCCCATTCAGAAGGTAGCCCGCGTGTTTGCCTGCACGCGCAGGCAGAACGCGCAAATACTCCAACGGGGGAGCGACGTTCACGGCTGTCGCGTCCAGCGTTCGCTTCGTGCCCCTGAGCTGGCCGACCGTCGAACTAGAGGGGTCGGTCAAGGACGATGCCTCCCCGTAGAGACAAGCACACGGCCTTTGCCGTCGCTGTCATCGTTTATGCCCGCGTTTGTTTTGAACTGCGCCTCAAGGTACGGAGGCGGTTGTATCGGCTCTTAATGAGGGCACCGGGACGTTGGAGCGTGGGCATGACTACAGTGAACGGGTGTTTATGTCCCCAAGGAAGAGGCGGGAAGGACAAGTTAATTAGTTTCAGTACTGAGCGGGTCTGAGCGTTGTGTTTTGTTTTATTTCATCGTAAATACCTTGTTAATTATTGACGTTAATTTCTTATACAGGTGTGGCTCGACTGTACATCGTTAAAGGGACACCTAATCGTTGGCTTGCGCTCCGATTCTGAGTGGCACTCATCCTCTCTCCATTTTATCTCTCTCTCATCATTACCTGCTGTGGCCCAGTTCCGCTGCTGGTAACCCTGTGCATGCTGCCATGCTTGAGGGCCCTGCTTTAGGACAACCTCTGCTGTTTCTCCTTCAACAAACCTTCGATTCATTCCCATTCGCTATAACGAACCGAGCAGAAAACAGAATAAATATGCGTCTTCCAATGTTCCGTCTTCCAATAGCGAATCGAATACCCTGCAATATATTTGATTCGCTGAACGACTCAAATAGTGTCCGCTCAAATTTATTCAAACGAATCGAATATATTTTCGGTATTCTCGAATAGTTTTGGAATAACTGGCAGGAATTCAGAATCGGAAGCGGCGTAGGCTCCATTCCGACGCCGCGAAGCATGCTTCCATGCTCGGCCTGCGCGGAATAAAGGGTTCAGATGCACAATGTGGTCCACTACTACGGCGCCATTCAGGATGCTCAAATATGCTCGCCAAGGCTGGCTGATACGGCGGCAATGATCAGGCAGGTTTAGCAAACCGCGTCTTGTTGCCCGATTTCTCATGCTATGGCTAATGCGTAGCTCTCGTCTTTGTTATCTACTCCGATGTGGCTCGACTTTACTCGCTGTCGTCATTACTAGCAAATGCTAATTGCACTATCAGTATCACATTAAGGTCACAGAGAATTCACTGACTTCGTGTTGAGTATTTCTCATCATTATTACCCTCACTACACCCACTGCAGGGCAAAGGCCTCTCCCATGTCTCTCTAATTAACCCTGTCCTTTGCCAGCTGAGCCCACCATATGCCTGCTAACTTCCTAATCTCATCCGCCCACCTAACCTTCGGCCGCACCCTGCTACGCTTCCCTGCCCTTGGTATCTACTCCGTTACCCTTAAAGACCAGCGGTTATCTTGCCTTCGCATTGCATGCTCTGCCCAAGCCCATTTCTTCCTCCTGATTTCGTCTAGTATATTCATTAGCCCGTGTTTAATCCCTCATCCACTCTGCCCGCTTCCGGTCTGTTAACGTTTCGCCTATCATTTTTATTTATTTATTTATTTATTCATTTATTTATTTATTTATGTACCCACAGTACCCAAGGACATTACAGGGGTTGGGGGGGGGGGGGGGGGGTGTACAAAGCAAAAAAAATTACAGTGGCAGTCCCAATGACAGTGCAAACCATTGCCAGTATTATTAACAACAAATGAAGATAAAGCATTCCATTCTCAATCAGTGTAAGGATAAAAGGACATATTGAACCAATCGGTTCTTGATCTGAATTCGCGCATTTTATGGTTATTGATCAACCCGCTCTGATCTGTATAGTGTGGATGAAAAATGTACTTCTCTCTTTTTACAGCGCGCTGCGTTGCCCTTAACTTGAGCTGAACTCTTTTCGTTAGCCTCCACGTTTCTGCCCCGTACGTTTTTCATATACAACCAGTGTTTATTGAGCGATGCGGCCCGCTCTATACCGGTGCCAGCGCTGTGCACGAGTCGCAACGAGCAGACGCTACGAGCCTGCCCGGACTCCCGTCTCAAGTGACGCGGGCGGTAATGGGACCTCTTTTTTCAGTTTAGGTATCGAAAACTCTGATTTTTGCGTGCTCTTGGCACCTTAAGTGTTCGAAACTGTAACGTATTGTTTTGTGGCTTACATAATCCTGGGGTGTACTACGAAAAAAACCACCTTTTTACGGTTTGAAAAATTTCGGCCAGGAAGGCCTTTAACCCTTGTTCGTTCCCTTACCCACTCTGCCCGCTTCCGGTCTCTTAACGTTAAACCTATCATCTTTCTTTCCATAGCTCGCTGTGTTACCCCGAGCCAAAGCTGAACCCTTTTTGTTAGCCTCCACGTTTCTGCCTCAGAAGTGAGTGCAGGTCACACAGAGCTCTTTTATGCTTTTCTCTTGATCCAAATTGGTAAACTGCGATTCATGGCCTGAGAGAACCTGCTATATGTGTTCCATCAATTCTTATTCTTCTAGTTATCCCTCCCATGATCCGGGTCAGCGGTCACTACTTGCCCTAAGTAGACGTATTCCCTTACCACTCCCAGTACCTCGCTACAAATTGTGAGCAGCTGTTCCATTGCGAGACTCTTGAACCTTACTTTGGTTATCCGCATGTCAATTCTTAGACCCACCATATTTTTCTGCCTCTCTAACTCATTGGTGATGCTTTTCAGTTCATTTGCTAAGTGACTTAGCATGGCTATGTCATCAGCGAATCGCAGATTACTAAGGTATGTAATCGAGGGTTTGACGACGTACCGTCTGGTCAGGAATCATGGTGATGAGGATTGCTGGTCACTGGCCAAAGTCAAAAGATGAAAACACGTTTCGGTAGCACTACAAGGGAGCCGTAGTGCTCCCGAAACGTCTTTTCATCTTTTGACTTGGCCAGCGACAAGCAAACCTCATCATGACTAAGGTATTCTCTACTAACTCTTATCCCCAACAGTTCCCAATCAAGTCCTCGGAACACCTCCTGTAAACAAGCGGTGAATAGCATTGGCGAGATCCGGTCTCCCTGATTGAAGCCCTTCCTTATTGGAATTTTATTGCTTATTTTGCGGAGGTGTATTGTAGCTGTGCAGTCGTTATAGATATATTTCAGTATTCTGACACAAGACTCTTCCACACCCTTATTCGCAGTGCCTGCATGACTGCTCGTGTTTCCACTGAGTAGAATGATTTCTAGTAATTAGTGAAGGCTATATATATGGGTGGTTACATTCTGCGCATTTTTATATCCCCTGATTTATAGTGTGAATATGGTCTATTGGCGAGTATCCTTTACGAAAGCCTCGCTGATCATTCGGTTGAAAGAAGCCTAAGGTTGCACTGACTCTATTTGCGATTACCTTAGGAACTATTTTGTAGGCAACGGACAGTAAGCTGATCGGTCTGTAATTTTCCAACTCCTGGACGTCTCCTTTTTCATGGTCTAAGATAACGACGGCGTTCTTCCAAGCTTCTGGCACGCTTGAGGTCATAAGGGGTTTGCGTTACAGGGTGGCTAGTTTTTCTAGCACAGTCTCTCGTCCGTCAATTAGCATGTCTGCTGTTACCTGATGTTCATCAGGTTTTAGCGCCATAAGGTACGGCGGCGGACCGTCGCGACTCTTGAAGCTCTTAGAGGACACTGGCCTTATAGAGCAGTGGTAGAGACAATCATTCAAATCAGAGACTTAAGAGGACCAGTCCGACTATTCCGACTGCTAATGAATATTCGAAGATCATCGATTCGCATTCCATTCTGTTCCGTCAATATTTGATTCTTTCTTAAGCTACACTAGGCGCATTTAGTTCGGTAAAGCAACACTATTTGTACTTACTTCGGTTTCGCAATGCGTACATAGCATTTGCCGACTTAATTACATTACGTGTTGATAATTCAATAGCATTAAAATCTCCAGATCACTCGGCTTCCTTATCTTCCTCCGTCACTGCTGCTCGCCGCACACGCACAGCTGTGCAGCCGCCGATTTAGCAACGAACTTCCGTGCTCGCCTTCTCCGCTTGCCGAGATGTTCCAGCACGGAGGGCACACGAGGCGTTGTTTCTGGTTCCCTTCCAACCCGATACGCGGAGCTGTCTAGGTACGTCTGACACGCAACTAAGCGCCCCTGTTAAACGCCGATCCCGTCAGTCGGCAAGTGCGCTTGGTTGCACTCGACCATGTCATGTGACTAGCGCACCTGTTAACCCAGGCATGACACGCGGTCTCATGACCATGCCCCGGCGACCCATTAGCACTCGGTAATGTCACCTGCCAACGCACCTGCCAAGTCAGCCATGCCACGTGGTCTCATGACGTCAGATATCCCGGCGACCAATCAGTGCTCGGCTATGTCGCGGCAACCTGTCTTTTTCAGTGATTAAGCTTCTAATGTTATTGCAGCATTAAAGGCTTGGCAGTACATGAAGAAACGGGAGGATTGTGTGGATCAAGAGGTTGCACTTGCTTTAAACTACCTCCATTCACTGCCACGACGACATGTCCGAGATTCAAATAATAAAATGCTTCGCTTTATACAGCTTTGCACAGATCAAATGTCAATTTCCTTATATTTTTGCATTTTAGCTGCCTTTCAGTCTTCACTACCATTACCACAATAACAAACGTCGGTACCAAAGTACTTCTGATATTCCAACAAACGACAGTATGATGCACCAGTAAAATGCATCAGCACAAGGTACATAACGATTAATGACGACCTCTTTACACTTCGTTTAAAGACTAAATTGCCTGCACTTTGCATAGGGCTTCGCATATTGAGTGCAGGCTGAAGTGACTGTTTTGCCGACTATTGGTGCTGGCTGTTTGTTGAGACTTCTGTTTTGCAAGCGCCCTTGACTGGGGACAAAGCAGGTAACGAGTCCTTTGCTGCAAGAAGGCTTCCCATTGTCCACGAGGCGTCCCAGCGGCTGACGATGCGCACGTAGGTGCTAATCACGAAGAAGCCTGCTCCAAGGCGACGACAATAAGGGCGCCATCTTTTGGCCTGGAACAGTGCCATCCAGCGAGAGAAGCGCTCGCCATCCACGTTAGCGCGGTGACGCGGATTTTGTAACAGAGAAAGGGGGTCAGGCCATTGTCTTTCGCCTTGTATTCGCGCAAGGTCCCGTTATTCGTGTAGCTGCCGCAAAGAGATATGCAACGCGTCATTTGTCTCTTCCTTTTTCGCGCACGGTGCCCAGAAGCTACGTGTCTTAAGCGCTGTTTGCAGCGTATGGGCTCGCCAATACACGGCTGTCTGGGATATACTTGCGTGCAGGGCCGAAGCGGTCTTTGACGAAGGAAAGTGGGGTGACGATTGTTGAAAGACTAGTTTAGCTGGGGTCATCTGTCTGAAAGCAATACTAAACTAGCACAAAGCTTTCTTACAAGATCATAGACCTGACGACGTGCAGATTGAGGTGCAACTACTACTGCTGCTGCTGTTGCTGTCAGGAAGAATGAAAAGAAAAGCGCACGGGCCTGCCCACTGGTTGAACCTGAGCCACTACCGCTGCCAGGTGCTTAAAGTAGGAGTCGAAAGATAAGAGAGGAAAGATTAGGAAAGACGCGCGCGTGCTAATACGTCCGCGCCGATCCCGGAAGAAGTGCCCTGCCCGTTCCCGTGCATACAACTTTAAAATAATGGTGGAGAGTATATCACACGAATACCTGAGTCTCCAGTTGCAGGGAGCAAAAATCTCACAGTGCGATACACTGAGCTTTGACTGCCAGCAGAATATTTGGGGGGATTCGAATTTTTGGACCAACATCACCTGTCCATGCCACCGTTTCGATGCCCCAGCAAACAAATCAGACGGTGCCGGCATCTATGCAAGCAACGTTTAAGTGTCATAATGTTGTTGTCAGCATTATCAGGCACCTAAAATGTATTTGAAAGCAAAAGCCTCTCCATTTGATAGCTAATTACCTTGGTTCTGAGCCGTCGCGACCAGCAGCACACCCCAGCACATTTCTTAATCGCATCTATCTTTTTCGTTCTTTATCTCGTCAGACATCGTTTTTCATTTCTGTTACCTACTCGGCCAGACTAGTAAACTAACGGTTACTTTTTCTTCACATCCAATGTCGTGCCCAAATCGGTATCCTACTGTTCATTTCAGCTAGGACATCCTCAACCACGACTTCGAGTCCGAACCCACTCTAATATCTTGTCTCTTCACGCTGACGCTACAATTGCATGTACAGTCGTCAGTAATATAGGAAAAAAAAACACTTTTCGTAAAAAAATTCCGCAATATATCGTCATTTCTCAAGTAAATTCGAGAATGATTTTGGATATTGCAAGCCAATAGAAAAACAAGTTAAAAATAGACAACTGCTCGTCACACATTATTATTGAGTAATAATCAAATGAACGCTCAAACTTGGTTCCCCTCATACTGCTCACGACTGTGCATCGCTCTCTTTGTATCTCTTTACCACATGACGCTTTTGGGAAATTTATACGCCCGGCAAGATAAGTTCTTCGCCCATTTGGTGACGGTGTTTAATCAAGATTTCAGATGTGACTAAGCGCTATGTGGCGTCCCTGCATGTTCCTTTCTTGTGTGTCCTGTTCATCGCATTGTAGTTATGAAATTGTAATCTCGGATGAAGTGGCTTTGTATGGAACGTTCTTTTTTTGTGTGAACTGAACGGAGTGATGGAAGTGAAGAAATTGAGGCCGCCGACATTTCTGCGGGAGTCAGCGGGCGCGATTTAATGGGCTAACCTTCCTATTAGAGGTACAGGTTTAAGGGTCACGCGTCGCAGGGAAGCAAGAGTCGTTGTCGGCGTCGGGGTCATTGACCGTAAGCGAAATATCCACGAATAACTCTCAGAGAATAAACCTAAGTGGCAGGTCGGCCACCTAGGTCACGTGACCTTGTGACGTTATCACAACCTGCCCACCGGATTGGGAGCCAACTGCCTGCCGTGGCAAGTGGCAGCTAAATGAACGACTGGTCGTGATAGTTCACATGGGAAGAGCAGCCTGGATCTCACAAGCCCCACGGGTGGCTGTATTTTAAACAGCCTCATGCCATGGCAGTTGCGCTTTGCGTACCTGCGGTGGCAGTAGGGGTGTGAGGACTCGCAGGGACCTTTGAAAGCAAAGTAGAGAACCACGAATTCCGCATACATGGGCATTAAACCATTAAGGCTATCGCGTCATATCCTAAAGGCGGAGCCTAAGTGTCCCCTCCAGTTTTTATTACGCAAAACCTAGGGAACAAAAGCGACCCTTTCAGAATACAAAGCGGAAAGGGGCAGCAAGAACAGAGGAAGAAAAACAGAGGTACATCTAGCCTCCAAGAGGACAACCGCTGTCCACATGGTCGTTCCACTATTTGCCTCTCGTCTGTTCATGCCGCCTCACTCCGCTGTGTATGACGAATAAACCCAAACCAAAATTATAATGGCGTGTGCGCCTCCACCGTACAGTACAGGCGATGCTTCCCGTGAGCACATCATCATATAGCTGCCTCTCGAGAAGCTCCACCTTCTACGTACACTTCCATCAGCTGTCGCTGAATACGGTAATGAAAAATCGCGAATTAAATACCTTGTACTTGGTTTCAGTACAACTTAAAGTGGAATTCTGACAGCTATAATAACGGTGATAGTGCTGGGGGTATTGTGACGCAGCCAATCTACCCCGTGGAACTAGCTGACGTCGATTACTCCTTTCAAGGAGAAAAAAAAGAAGATAGGATTAATAGGATTAGGACGCCTTCTTTCACTCTACCCGTGCCCTACTGAGGAAATAAAAACAAGAGAATACAACAGTCTAGCACTGAATTTCTTGTCTCTAATGCACCATAGTGTCCACAATTCTCACAATCCTGAAAGGTCCAAGCAACGTAATACTCCGGCCGGAACGCTATGCGCTGAAATACTTTCCAGCATTTAACGGCCTACGCGGAACGCCCGGTGGGAAACATAGCCCACGGCTGCTGCAGTCGCCGAGTTCAGACAATTGGGCTTTGTTCGCAAAGCCTCCCCCCCCCCCCCCCCCCGCCCTTTTCCGAGTAATTGGCAGATAAGAGTGCCTCCGCCTACCGCCGAACACCTCGCAATTACACGAGCACGTACCGCCGTCGCCAGCAAGTCGCTCTTTTGTTCTTTTCTTTCTCTGTACATGATCGACTTGCACAAGGCGTCGTCGCCCACCGATGGCCTCTCTCTGTCTCTCGGTGGCCAGTTTTCAATATACAAGAACCGTGGGTGTGTGGTTCATAATATTGCGCATAAAGCGAGGTTGGCAACTCCGGTGGGCGCTTTATATTCATCACTGCCTCCTGTAAGAATAACAGCCGCGAATCGAGCGAGGCGATGCGAGTTCTTTTTTGCAACACAGCGCAAAAAGGGCAGCGGAGGACAAATGCGCCGGCATCGTGAAGTATTTTTTTTTCTTGTGCCATTTTATTCGACCGGCGGTGATGAAAGGATGAAGTAAACCCTTGGCCACTTCATTTCTTCATGTAGTTACACTCAAGCCAATAACAAATATTGGCAAGTTTTTTTCGTTGCGGAAAGCTGTATTTTCATTTCTGGAAAATGAACGGACTTGTTTGGATTCTATTCCAGAATCCTTGCCGTCAGAAACTTCACTAAACCACGGGCCGTTATATAGGGCGGACCACGTGTGGCTGCAGCACAAGGGTGTTCGTTTCATGGATATGAATGCTTTTTCTGCCTTTTAATCTGCTATTCAAACGCCACTTCCAATAAGTCGCTCCATGCGAGTAGCTAAGCATGCCGTTTTATCACGCTTCGAGGGTAGTTATTACTGGCAAACATTTTAGATCCTTCAGTTGTAGTGCAGAAAAGTTTGCACTCGATAAGGTCTGCCGCCAGAATGCATAGCGTTTACTCTACATTCTTTGATGAACATACGTTTTAGGGATATCTGCATATGGCGTCACGAAACCTTGTTCAACCCTTACCAGATAGTTCTAAGAATTAATCTGTATACGTCACAGAATTATCTATAGGAGCCATTCCAACCTCCCCATCCGTCACATAAGAAGCTTACCGTGCAGTTTTTCCTAAAATTTAGTGCAGTCGCGGCGGGGTCATGCGGCAGTACTACCAGAGTACTACAACCCAGGTAGCGCCTTTTCGTTACAACAAAGTTACTTTTTTGCTTTGGTAAAACGCTAATACAATGACCACAATTTTTTTTCTAACTATTGTGAAACATTGCTAAAAAAAGTTGAAGTAAGCTTACCCTAACGTTATTGAAACTTTTAAACACAAACACAAGTGTCATATTATATCGACGTTTAGTGGAAAACACTAAACGACTGCGGCATCGCAGGACGACACATTTTTTTTTAATATACGGACAGTACTAACGCTAACAGCTAATTCTTACACAATTAGAATTAGAATGAATTAACTTGGTACATACACCGCAGTCGTACTAATTATGGCAAACAGATGCTTCGATATCGTATTTCCCACATGTTAAATCAGAACATCAAAAATTCCCCACACTGACCTCACATCGTGTACAGTTTGTTACACAACATGACATTATTTCATATGATGCTTGTGCTCCGCTCTTTTTTTGGTCTTTTTCAAATTTATTGTCAAGTTTCCATTTGGAACTATTTATTTTACACCTTCTCTTCACAATTTTCAAATGTTTGTAACGCCTGTATTGTACTTTGTTTTTAAAAGGAGTAAATCACAATGTATTTGACGTCTGCTTTAGTGTTGCATTGTTAAGGGGGCACGGTCTCCTTCAAGCCACCAACACGGTTTTTAACTTTGCCTCTAGCATGAATGATGATGAAATAAAAGATTTGATTTGGTTTGATTTTCAGATGTTTAGTTTGAACATTAAAATATTATAACGACAAGGAATTTGATTTTCACATTAAAATAACCTTCGGATGTAATATGTAATGTTACTGCAAATTATATAACTATTTTATAACATTACGGTAACGTTCGGTGCTTTTGGCACGTCCAGTTCAGCCCTGGCCGGAGATCGCTGATCTTACCTCGAAGTGTCAATCCAACTAGGAGCTGGCAGATAGTGCGTCGTATTGGCCACAATATACATATATGTGATCTTCCCTGGTACCATTTGGTTTATTATAAAACGTAACACCGATGCATTCTGCGATGCAGATACAAATTTTAGGCTTCCGATAAAGTCCTGTGGGATCCCGAGGGTTAACATAGCTAGACCAGTCGTTGGCAAACCATTTGGACCCACTTCCTAAAACTTTCAAGATCTCGTCGGGCTACGGACGCAACCTTCCTTCCATTCCGTGCCCGAATACAGTTATACGAGGTTTCTTAGCCCGCTTGCACCTCTAGAGAACACGCATTCAAGAGTGCACTTTCAGGCGCCTGCACCAAAGATAGGTGTGAGAAGTGATCAACGAACGGTCCGTCTCGCTGCAAATGCAAACCACCGTGGCATCACATTTCCCTATCTGCAGCGCTAAGCTGCAGCAATCAGCACGCAGTGCAGTACGTCGGACTTGGAGACCCCGGGTCACACTACCGTGCCGGAGAAAAATAAGGCTGCAGGGAAGCTCCACCGGCACAGTACCGCGTGTTCCCTCTCCCAGGCGAAGAACTAGATATTTGTTAATGCCTCTCTTGCTTTCTAAACTACAACCTAATCATAAGGCGAAAGTACAAGCGCGACAGTGGTGATGCCTTTTACTCTCGTTTCCTGATGGGAAACATTAAAATGTTTATTCTATTTTCCACTGTGACTGGTTAGCGGATCGAAATAGCACCCTGCGAGCCACGGGTTGTTACCGACTGCTATTCTTTTAAGTGTTACCATACTGTAGACTAAAATATGTCTTTCTAGAGTTTTTGTGGTGCTTCCGCACTGCACATTTGCACAAGCTCCTCGATACCGAATTTACGCTTGTGATGCTAGCGTAGTTGCTGCCATGAGACGAACCGCGCTTGCTTGTTGAGCCTTCCTCCGCTCACTATGCGGCTTTGTTTACAGGCGATTCCTCCCGACGAATCGCCACCTAGGCTTCTTGTACTGCCATGCTACGGTGCTTGGGCTTCTAGGAATGAGCACTTCGCCCAGCAGCCAAAGGTGGCCGCTGTGAAAAGGCTGTTGGGCTGTACTTTCCACTCTTTCGGATCACAACCACACAATGTTGAATGGCAGACAGTATATATAAACAAAGTGCATGCGAGGTTAATTATCCGTTGCATTTCTAACATGTGCAGCCTCATGTATACGTCTCAGACCATTTGTTCGTTCCCGACGCCTTCTGAAACCTTCTGTGTAGCGAGTTTTGTCTCATGACGCCCTAGTTTTATTTATTTTTATTTATTTATTTAGTTGTTTATTTATTACTTTTTATTATTATTATTTATTTATCACTTAAACAATACTGAACACTAGAGGCCAGAAGAAAAAGCTTTCTCGGGTGCAGCTTATCTCTTCTCTGTTTCCAAATACTTGCCCTTCACATTCCTTTCTGGAAAAGCCAGGCGTTGTGCCTCTACTGGCGACAGTTTCCCGCCTGTTGCCTTCCCGCTCTCTATCTTAATTTAATCAAAAACAACAGTAACGACAACGTCCACGCACCAATTTTTCCGAAGCCCGAGGCACTTATGGTGTGCGCAAGAAAAGTGCTGTAATTCATTCTGCGCTGAAACAACGCACACTTCACGGACTGTGGCGAAAGCCGCAGCGCCAGGATCCCCAGGGCTTAACTTTACGAGGACACGTACACGCGGCGTAAGGGCCCGTTGCGCTTGTCAGGAAACCGGCGCAGCCTGTTCACCAGCTTAATAACGGCGGCGAAAAGAAGGCGCCTTTGTTATGATGATCATGGCGGGCAGCGCAGACCTCACCGCGCCTCTTTTCTCTTACCAGCTCGCCTGCCCAGAGTGTTGTTGTCCGAAGACAGCGGGCACGCAGTCTCATGGAGCAAGCGGCCGCTTACAAAAGAGGGTGCGACTCGACTCAAAAACGGGTGTACCACGAGTGCAGCACCCGACCATTGGAAACGCGCGCACCGAGGACAAAGGTACGACCACAGAGAAAATGCTCTCGGTGAACGCCTTACGTTGGTGTCTGAGAGAAAGGCAGCCGAGTCGCAGGAACCAAGTGCACCCTGCACGGGAGCATTGTTCGCAGAAGAGAATGCCCCTGCTCGCACTGTTTTCGTTGAAATGTATGTTCAGTTTTGCATCGTCAACGCAGTCACAATATAGAAGGCGCAAACAGGTAAGGCACCTTAATGCGTGCTTCAATGGAGCCAGGTCTGCCTGTTTCAGGTCAGAGGTGCCTATAAACTTGCCGACCAGCAAACAAAGCTCAAATGACAAGCCTAGAAAAAAAAAACAGTTGGGGACACTGAAGCTCCTCCTTAAGGGCATGACCTTAAAGCGTAGTGAGTTACTGGCGATATATTCACAATTGGCCACTTTGTACCTTACATTCGTAGATCCCTTGGAGACCTCACATAACTCCCTGCGCATTCGTGCAACGGTTAAGAGATGGACCACTGCCCCAGGGATGGATGGTGGTGCAAACGGTGGGCCTTGCGCGACCCAAATTCCTCTTCCCCGAGCGACCATGCAATCATTAATTTAACTCCCACCTGCACGCTGGGCAGTTTGTTCACAATCCGGTGGGCAGGTTGTGATGCCGCCGCAATATCACGTGACCTAGGTGACCCATCTGTCTCCTAGGTTGTTTCTCAGGAGATTTTTCGGGATTTTTCTCTCACGGTCAACGCCGCCGACGCCGGATTTTCTGCGACACGAGTTAACGCTATCGCGTTAAAAGTAGACGACACAACGCGCTACGTTGCGCACTTCTTTCTGGTCCTGTCGTCTGCGCTGTACATTCTGCTCTCAAGGTATGATTATGCCCACTGCAGGACAAAGGCATCTCAAAGGTCCAATGAACCTTATCCTGGGCCAACTGTGGCCACCTTATCCACGCAAACTTCTCAATCTCAACCTTTTACCCAACTTTATGCCGCACCCTGCTACGCTTGCCTTATTTTGGAAACCACTCCGTAACCGTGGAGGACCAGCAGTTACCTTGTCTTCGCATTACATGCTCCGCCCAAGCCCATTTCTTCCTCTTTATTTCGACTAGGATGTCATTAACCCATGTTTCAGCCCTGACTCATTGTGACCTCTTGCTATTTCTTAACGTTACGCCTACAATTTTTCTTTCCATAGCTAGCTGCACTGTCCTTAACTTAAGCTGTACCCTCTTCATTAGCCTCCACTTTTCTGCTTCATAGGTAAGTACCGGTAAGATACAGTTTTTATATGCTTTCATTATCTGAGAGAACCTTCCAAAAGGGCTCCACCACTTTCCTATTCCTTCTGGTTATTTCACTCTCGTGATCCGCACCAGCGGTCACGACCTGCCCTAAGTAGACGCATTCCCTAACGACTTCCAGCCCCTCGCTACCAATTGTGAACAGTGCTTTTTCCTTGCTAGACTGTTGAACATTACTTTTTTTTAGAAGTTAGTCATTGGGCATAATAAGAAAGGAAGAGAGGATATGGAACAAAGTTAGAAAAAGGGGTGTAGACAAGCCTCGCTTAAAAAGCGGCAAAAATTCTCAATGAACTGGTTATCATCTCTCCTGCATATTAATTTTCAGACCCACAATACTGCTCTGTCTGTCTAACTCATTGATCATTTTTTGCAGTTCATCTCCTGGGAGACTTAGCAAGGAAATGTCATCGGCGAATCGCAGGTTACTACGGTTTTCTTCATAGCAAACAAAGCATGCAAAATAAAACTAAACCGTGACGCCGGTGGAAACAGAACCCACGACGTCTGCATGTCGAGTGCAGTGCTCTAAAAACTAAGCTAGGGAGGCGGCTGTCTCCCATTCTACTTTCACATCTATCCGCATTGCCTATAGACTAACCCTGAGCGTGTTCACTAGCACCGCTGCAATCTATGATGGCGATCGTGCTGACTGCATAACACAAGTTATAACATGACTGTTTACTTTTTTCTTACGTATTTGTTAACGAATCCCTCACCTCATCATCCTTTTCAGCTCTCAGCAAGTGTTGAGCAGACAAGAATAGCAACATGAGGGTCTCGTTCTGACGTGAAAATGAAGGAAGCCAACATCCACCGAAACCACGTAAAGCATAGGGTAATGTTTGTACATTTTTCTTCGTTTAACTTCAGGCGTTTATTAGTGGCAATTTAACAGTGTAATTACTTTATCGCTGTAAGATAACTAATAAGAAAGAAGAAAAAACACCCACATGCCGCCGGTGGCGTCCGAACCCATGACCTCCGATAATCGCGTCCGGGGCTCCATCAACTAAGATACGGCAGCTTTTTTTTTCTGTTGTACTGAGCTATGGTGCGGGCCATACAATCTTCAAGTTTAGTGGTTATTTATGTTGCGTCTAACCGAATCTTAAGGATGGAGTAGAAACATTCCCCTGAACTTTCCGTTGTTTCAGTGGCTGTTGGCTTCCTTCATACGAGCAGGGATTGTGTTTGCAACCACTTGTGCTGTTCATATCCCGTTCCTCATCTGTCACTGGAGGTCAACTAGTGAATGAAAAAAGAGGGCTGACTGCAACCCGCATTGATTGCGCGCATGCAACGGCGATATGCAGGAGCGCAGACCCCTTTCACCATTCGCAGCAGCGCGTTTCGAAGGCGTGCAAAGTAAAAACACCAAGTGACAAGGTTTGAGGCGGAAGGAACGCAAGCTGAACGGCGCAAAATGAAATCAGAGAGGGCGACTAAAGCGCTGTCGATTCTCACAATCAATCACGCGAGCGAGCGAAAAGGCGGAAGTATGGCCGCCGATGAAACAAAGGTGCGCGGGTCGCTAAAGACGTGCGGCCTATAGAGGGATGCCACAGCAGAGCCGGCTCAGCTGACTGCCGGTTCGTTGGATAACAAAGTATGCGCAGTGAAGCACAATGGGCGACCAGTCAACTTCGCTCGAGGCGAACTTTCTGCGGCCGCCTGTCGACGTTGGTCGCGCTCTCTGCAGCGGTAAGCTCCCAGCGGCTAGTGCAGCAGGACCGGTTGCAAAGGTGGTCGAAAGTATGTGTGACCGGGTCGGTTGCTATGAGGTAACTGCGCAGTACAGTACAACGTCCTTCTGTGGTCTCGTAAATCAAGGACGTGTTCGCGTAATTGAAAACTTATTTTTCTTTTCTGGCTGTTTTCGTGATTTCGGGACAAGAACAAATTGTAGGCACATCTCAACGAATAGTTTTTTGTTTTGTTAATCTTCTGCATCGTCTATGCTCTGGAGTCCTGTAACTTCAAAATGTGACAGTGTCATCTTTTTCCGCTGAATATTTGCCAAAAAACATACTTTTTTAATATAAATTGTAAATTCTCCCATCTCATCTCAGCAAAGGTCCATTTTTCCGCAATAAAAAAATATTGTTTAAGGCTGGCTGCTACCTTGAACGTAAACACACAAAGAAAAGTAGCAGCTGTTCGTAAAACCATTTCTTTATGTACTGTCTTCATTGTACGTGGAATGCGTCGTTATGCCTTCAAGGCCACGCAACTATATATGCATTTTATCCCACATATTCAAGTAAATTCATGCGCAGTACTGTACATATGGAAAAGAAATTTGAAGCCATACTAACGATAAAGAACATAAGGCCTTGTACGGCGCAGCTTGGGGAAGAAAGTTCAGAATGCCCCTGCTGTTATACAGTTCTTGAAAACGGCACAACGTGGAAGCACAGTGAGTACTTTCCGAATTCCTGCGGCACTTAGGCTGAATAGCGGATGGGCTTTACGAACGCTCTGAAAGCGCAGAGATTCTCAATAATTCCTTGAGGAAAAGCTGGCGGCGCTGCACTTCATTCACCATGGAGAGGCACTGCAATGACGGTGAGGTGAAGCTTAGTTTTTCGCTTCGGTATTGCTTATCTTAGACCTTAGATTTAATCGTAACAATACGACTCTTCTCGTGGGACGCGTGGAAGAAATGCTGCGAAAGTTCCCGTACCAACGTGCCCCCGATCCTTCACTTGTATTAAATATAGTGCAGAAGTGACACACTATTTGTATAATTTAATCTGCACACAGGGGAGAGCAACGCGGTGCAGCGACTGATTCCGTGGCAGAATGTTCGTTTTCAGCACAAATCTAGTCAAGCCAAATAAGAAACTAAATGTTCTTTAAGAGACTAGCATAGAGGGTGGCCGCAGCTGTCCCTCTTGATAGTATTGAGAAGCTCTATATGGTCTAGAAGATACATGCACATTATGGTGTACGTGGCGTCTGAGGAGAATATAAAGCGTAAGAAACCAGGCACTTAACTGGCCGCAGCGAGTGAAACACAAACTGAGAGAAATGAGGCATCGTGGAAGACTGTTCAGTGACCAGCTTTTGCTGCACCGTTATGGAGTATTGCAGCTTTTTTTATTTAAATGAGCAGTTGTCCGTAGCGCTATGGGAGCTACAAGCGACCTCAAGAAACGGAGACCGCGATCGGCATGTTTTTTTTTTTGTGATGCACAAGGTCTTTTTCTGGTACAAGAGCCTTTTAAGAGAGGTTGCGTGCAGTTTCATTAAATGCCTAACGGTGAGCAAACTCTCGTTCATTTCTTCATTCATGTGCTCGCTCCACTCATTCATTCAATCGCTCACTCACTTCAGCAATAGTCTAGCAACCAATAAAGTGAGATAGTTTTATTTGTTCTCACTTAGAGTTTAACAAGAACGAGATAATAACTAGCAATGCTGATCTGTCAACTCTTTGGCCAAAAAAAACAAACAAAGAACGGTCACGAGAACGGAGATCACGAGTCAATAATGCAAGCGCTCGGCCTTAACTGGCCTGTGGCTGCGGGTAATTAGCCACGGTACTCACATTTACAGGTGCCCACATCTGTTTCATTCTTGAATGTTTGTGTGATAACCACGCACACCACCTGCTAGTGTAGACAGACGGATAAGTGGACCCAATGGGTTCTTCAAGATTCTTGGCCACCCCCTTAAAGGACGAAGTAACCACAGTAAAAACATGTCACCACACACTTTTCATTGACAGGTGCAAAACTTACAGCTCTTCGTACCGCCATCGAGTATATAATTTAAGAAAGCACCCATCAGTGTTTTCTTCCCACTAACTCAAAGGCAAACCCTTATAGGGTTAAAAGCTGCTCTTCGTCGTGCCTCCCATGAAAAAGTGGTCACAGAAATCCGAAAGTTGCATCACTCTTCCATCTATAAACCACCGATTATAGCATACCAATCGTTACCAGGACATAGCAGCATCGCACGCAGTGATCGGGCTTACAAAGCCGTCGTGCGAACTGCCCACCCCTACGGAGATTGTGTGCCAATCCCAGTTTCGAGAGTGGACGCAGCGGGTAGACCTCGAACTCCAGCGCAGGAGATCACGCTGTCTTAGTGGATATCCGGCCAGTTTTCGAACACACATCTACGATCTCTGGAATCTGACATGAAGGTCTGGCTTCCACCCAGCCTACCACTCCTGTGGCTTGTTGTCTTTTCCCGATTCGCTACGTGACTGGGATGGATTTTCGCTACTCGACTGGGTCTGGATGGATCTTCAGGTTCGACGTCACTGTACCAATCATTTTCTGTACATGCCCTGCGTACAGTGCCCAAAGGTAGTCTCCATGCTGCGCGGTGGAGCGTCTTGACCCACGCTCGCAGACAGAGATAAAAGCTCTTGGACAGTGGCACCGGGTGTCGTCGGCAGCGAAACCCTACGAGGCACTGTTTACCTGAGAGCGAAATTTTTCACTCACGAGTAAAACTCACCCCCTCATAATAAAGCTTAAGAATGCACTGTGCTTATTGGACCACCTCCCATCCACCCTAGCTGCCCTATCTTAAAGTTGGTCGTAAATTCGGCCCCCCCCCCCTCTCTTCTCCTCCCCTTGACTGAGCTGTCACTTAATGTTGCTTTAGCCGAAGCTTAGCCAGTTCTCTCCTTCTTCTGTGAGCTCCGTGCTTTCTGCGCTAGCTCAAACAAAGCGCGGAGCTAGCTGCAGGCACTAGAGAGTAGGTCTTAACATAACCCATGGATTGCGCGATTGGGGCAAAAGCAACAAGGCTGTTGTACGTATACGTAAGAGTTACCAAGTGCTGCCCCATGTGTACTCATTTAATAGTTGAATTTCGTTCTTTGTGCTACTATTCAAAACCGAGCAAATGCATATTGAGACGGTGACAGAAGGCTGTGTATAAAATGACGTTTAGAGTGATTTTCTGCATAAAAGTTTGAAGTGCGATCATGACACGACACGAGAATGTGTGTGACACCGACACAAGGAAAAGAAGTGCATTTCAAATGGTGTAACCATCAGGCTTACTGAAAACCACAGCTCTCAGACGACAACGGTCATAAACATTAAGCTTACGCAACCTGCTTCTTTAGAATATATTGAACCTTCTGTGTGCGCAACATATAACTGCCTCACCTCGAAGGTAAACAAAAAAAAACAGGCAACGCCAGCAGTCGTAGTTTCTTGTCGCAAGGTCTCAAGGGCGGTGGTCACGCTGTCGTGTCCCATGACGTCCTCGTTCCCCTTATTGAGATCACATACGCCTCCGCGCGCTGGCCTGCGATGTCCTTTTCTTTTTTTGCCCTTGATGTTTGACACTGCGCGGCCATCAATCCGGTTTCACGGGCGAAGCGCGCGACGCAAGGGGCCCCTGGTTTCGCTGTAACGGTCGTTCTCATTACGTCTCCCCGCGCACAAACACACACATGCGCCCGTGTTTTCTTTCGGCTAACATCCTTCTTTCTTCGCGTTAGTTTATTCGCGTGTACGGCGCGTTCAGTCCTCGAGTTGTCGTGTGCTCCCGATATGTGCTGGACAGCGCAAATCCTCTGGCCACTTCTCGCTAGAGTAGGGCAAACTGTAGCCTTGCGGTCGTATTGATAGCGGGACTGAGTATGCTGCGTCAAGGGGAACAGGGGCAAGTGAGATGACAACACATAAGTAGCTTCAACTTTTATGCAGGAAATCACTTTTTATAAAATTCTGCTTTGAAGTTATTTTCTGCATTAAACTTAGAAATGGCACATATGTTGTCGTCTGTATGTCTGTCAGGCAGACTGTGTTCTGCTCTTTATAAAATTACGCTTAGAAGTTTGATTTGGTTTATGGGGTTTAACGTCCCAAACCGACTCAGGCTATGAGGAACGCCGTAGTGAAGGGCTCCTGAAATTTCAACCACCTGGAGTTTTTTTTTTAATTTTTTACGTGCATGGACATCGCACAGTACAGCGGCCTGTAGAATTTCGCCTCCATCGAAATGCGACCGCCGCGGCCGGGACAGAACCCACGTCTTACAGGAAAGAGGCGGGGTCGAAATTTCCGGAGCCCTTCACTACAGTGTCCCACATAGCCTGAGTCGCTTTCGGACGTTAAACCCCCATAAACCAAGCGAAACCAAACTTCTAAGCGTAATTTTATAAAGAACAGAACACAATCTGCCTGACAGACGTCACACCTGCGCTACTTCGTACTTTTATGCAGAAATTCACTTCTAAGCGTAACTTTATAAACAGCCGAACACAATCTGCCTGACAGAAAAACAGACGACAACACATGTGCCACTTCAACTTTCACGCAGAAAAATCACTTCTAAGCGGAATTTCATAAAGAGCAGATTACAGTCTGCCTGACAGCTGACAAACGACAGAGAGACGATGACACATGCGCTACTTCCTACTTTTGTGCAGAAAATCACTTAAAAACGAAGTTTTCTGGTGAGCAGAACACAGTGTGCATAAATTTGGAAGTAGCGCTTGTGTGGTCGCCTGCCTTATCCGTCTCACCTTTTGCCGGACACACACGGTCGTAATCAAGTATCCAACCTGTTCACTTTCTTACATTCATTAGGGGAATGATTACGTGCACCCGTAGAACGTATGAGGTCAGTTTTTCCTAGAAACCTTTCTGAGTACAGGAAACATTTTTGCAGACGCGTTAGACAATAGCAGATCTTTGCTGCTATTGGTATGATTTTTCCACTGCCATATTCCCATGGCTTCTAAGTAGGATCTATTCCCGAAATTTCAACACCCAGAAAAACAGACGCGCTGGAGCAAACGCTTTGAAACAAGTCATGTCTGAGGTAAGGCATTTTAGATAAAGCCATATATTTGTAGGCTTCTGTAACAAGGTGTGCTAAGAGCACCTATCCACTGGTCCTTCTGTGGCACATTTTACAGTTTGCGCAGTGTGCAGCCTTTCTCAAAAATGCTGGGGCCACTGGATTCGATTTTATACTCGGAAGTGCGAGGTTTGTTAGCGTCAATAGCGCTTCAACTGTCCCTCGAGGGTGAGCCCATCTTTTCTCCTCACTTCTCCAGAAGTTGGGGTTACCTACACAAAGAAACTCTGGACAAGCGCAATTTTCAAGGAGACTTATGAACGCCATTTTTTATACATATTGAGATACCAATATAAGAACATGTCCAGCATTCTTGGACAGAAATTGTCTCCGTCTGAAAACTGTGAGGTACTGGTATAGCAGCATTGAAGTCAATGGTCCATTCTTCCGATATATTGCTAAATCTTTCTTTTATATTATTTCCATCACTCACATCGAGTAGTTAAGACTGCCGTAAAAAGCCAATGGGAACGCTTTTAAGGATAGCAAGAACGTTAATAGCAAAAAAAATTCAAGCCTGCCGATGCGAGATTTGCGGTTATGTTGATTGGTATAGTGAAATCTTGCAATGTAAGAAAACACTGCGCTCATAAGCACTTTCCCGTTCAAAAATGATTTTGTTCAGAATGTTGAGCATATGATTTTATTAGCAGATCTCCTCTCGGCAGGCTTGCATTTCTTTGGTATTAACGTTTTTGCTGTCGTCAAGAACGTTCCACTTTGGCTTTATATAGAAATCTTAACTACTCCATGTTAGCGATGAACAAACCATAAGAAAGAGAGACATAACTGCAGCTCGAAAACCACGAACACCTAAGCAAGGAACACTTACAGAGACGGTGTAGGCGTTCCTTCCTTAGGTGTTCGTCTCTGTAGGTGTTATCCCGCCGCGGTGGCTCAGGGGTTAGGGCGCTCGACTACTGATCCGGAGTTCCCGGGTTCGAACCCGACCGCGGCGGCTGCGTTTTTATGGAGGAAAAACGCCAAGGCGCCCGTGTGCTGTGCGATGTCAGTGCACGCTAAAGATCCCCAGGTGGTCGAAATTATTCCGGAGCCCTCCACTACGGCACCTATTCTTCCTTTCTTCTTTCACTCCCTCATTTATCCCTTCCCTTACGGCGCGGTTCAGGTGTCCAAAGATATATGAGACAGATGCTGCGCCATTTCCTTTCCCCCAAAACCAATTATTATTATTATCTCTGTAGGTGTTCCTTACTTAGGTGTTTGTGGTGTTTGAGCTGCATCTATTTTTTAAGAAAGTAACCAACTTCTACAAAAGCTCATTATAAAAAAAGTAATTTTGGTACGCATAGAAGTGCGCCATTACCGTCAACACTTCAACTGCAGTAAGTTACAATATTCCACAGTTGCCTCAAAATTAAAACCTATTTACAAAGATCCTGGAATTGAAAGCAGTAGAACTTGTGGCGGTACTATTTTACGGAATTGATGTGTGTTATTGGTGCATGTATATTAGTGTATGCACCAATTTGCAGGTGTACTAAATTATAGTGGGAAGTGCTGAAACACGCACGCGTGGGAAGAATCACTAATCCATAAATCTATTTAAGGCAACGTTCGATGATTCTTTGTTTCGAGTAAACGAGCATAGAGAAAACACTGTGTTGCAGGGCAGACGGCAGACCTCGAAAACTTTCTACGCCCTCCGTTCTACATGGCGCATATAAATATTTTTTTTGCCTGCTATAGACTACTCCGCAATAGATCATATTCGCACTATCAACCAGATGATAGAGAAATGCCCAGAATATAACCAAGGCGTATATATAGCCTCCATTCTTATGACAAAGCATTTCACTGAGTGTAAACCTCAGCAGTCATAGAGGCATTGCGGAATCAGGGTGTAGATGAGCCTTATGTGAAAATACTGGAAGATATATATAGGAACTGTACAGCTACTATAGTCCTCCATAAATCCAGCAATAAAATTCCAATAAGGATGGACGTCAGGCAAGGAGGCATGATCTCGCCAATGCTAATCACCGCCTGTTTACAGGAGGTATTCCGAGGTCTGAATTGAGAACAGGTGGGGATAAGAATTAATTAATGGAGATAACCTAAATAATCTGCGAATCGCTCATGACATTTCTTTGCTGAGTCACTCAGGAGGTGAACTGCCAATCATGATAAATGATTTAGACATGCAGCACACAACGGTGAGTCTAAAAATTAAAATGCAGAAAAGCAATGTACTGGTTAACAGTCTAGCAAATGAACACCAGTACACAACTAGCAGCGAGGTTCTGGAGGTAGTAAAGGTACACTTAGTGACAGCTGATCCGTATCATGAGAGGGAAATAACTAGAAGGATAAGAATTGGGTGCAGCGCATATGCCAGGTTCTCTCAGATCATGAATAGCAGATTACCAATATCCCTCAAGAGCAAAGTGCACAACAGCTGTATCTTACCGGTGCTCACCTACCGGGCAGAAACTCGGAGGCTAACGAAAAGGGTTCAGCTTTAGTTAAGGGCGACGCAGCCAGCCATGGAAAGGAAAAGGATAGGTGTAAATGTTAAGGGACAGGAAAAGGGCAGAGTGGGTGAGGGAACAAAGGCGGGTTAATGACATCCTGGTCGAAATCAAGAGGAAGAAATGGGCTTGGGCAAGGCATGTAATGCGAAGGAAAGATAACCGCTGGTCCTTAAGGGTAAAGGAGTGGATTCCAAGAGAAGGCAAGCGTAGGAAGGGGAAGCAGAAGGTTAGGTGAGTGAATGAGATTAAGAAGTGTGCAGGCATAAGGTGGGTGCAGCTGGCAAACGATAGGGTTAATTGGAGAGACATGGGAGAGATATTTACCCTGCAGTGGGTGTTGTCAGGCTAACGATGATACACTACTGTTCTCTTATACAGAGCAGTCTAGGGAAAAAAAGTAGGGCTCATTATAACATACACTCACTAGACCCAAGGAGCGTACAGGAATGTTTTTATCCTTTTTTTAACTTAAGCTGTTGGTGAGTAAGAAAGCAATAGTGTAATTATTTTAACATTAAAAGATAATTGATTTAACTTTCCCGCTCTGCCCGCAGTCTTGGCGCCATAGATAGCATAAGAGGGCTCTCGGAAGCTTTCGCCCTCACCGTTCGACCACGTTCCACGTGACACTCATGATAATGGAGGATGTACTACATACACCGCTATCTACGAGGTTCGCGTTGGTAGACACTCTCATTGTTTGGTTTCACGCAATATAAAGTGCCCCGAAAGTTGAAGATTAGACAGGCGCCGCTGTAGCTCAGTTGGTAGTGCACCGGACGGGAAATTCGGAGGTGATGAGTTCGCTTGTCACTGGCGCCATGCTGTTGTTTTTTTCCTCTGCTTTCTAATCGATTATTTCTCACCCAAAAACAATTACAATAGTAATTTCCCGTTGATCAAAACTACAAGTTAAAAAAAACATTACAAGCCCTCCCATATGCTCCTTGGTTTCTGTGATTCTTGGATTCCGTCATATATATACCTTGTCATGTAGCGCAGAATTCCTGTACAAAGGCTATATACCTTCTCACATATATTGCAGGCATGCTTTACAAAGACAAAAACAGTAAATTTGTCGGTATGGAGAAAGGCTGCTCTCATTATATTCAATACCTTCAGAAAAACTTGCGTGGGCTGAAAACGTAGCTACGGTTAATATACTGCGACTACCAAAATAAATTGTTTTCCTGGCCATATCTCTTGCCTAACTTAGTTTATTTGTTCTAGAAGGTAAACCTTGCTAAACTAATTTATTTCTCATCTGCGTATACCACTTGCCAAAGTCATGCACATGCGGGCGGTCATCCCCTGACGCGACGGATATCAACCCCTGCTAGTGGCCAATATCCTTTCCCACCATGCATTTTGCAGTTTTCTCACGCCTTATGGCCTTGCGCCGCTTCGCGGACAATAACTTGGCGGTTATGACGAGACTTGCTTTTGAATTGGACGTCTGATCCTGCAGCTCGAAGTCACGTCTTCGCGCTGCCTTTCGGACCCACGTACCGCAGGGTCCTCATGAGCCACCCGTGTGCGAGTGGAGTTGAGTCCTTGCTTTACACGCTATTGAAGCGCTGGTGACGAACGCAGTCCATAGACCAGATAGGTTGCATCCGTTGCGCTCAAGACTTTAGGAAGCAGATGATGATGACGATAATGATGGTGACTCCGTTTTAGTGGCGCGAGGATAGCTTCTCCAAACAATAGCGCAGCTGATGTGTCTGGTCCACACGAGGCGTTAATGTGAACGTGATGCTATAGAAGGACTATATGCAGACTAATATGCATGGCCAGACTCTTTAAATAACCTCAAAGGCAACTGCGAGGACAGTGTTCCACATATATCAAGCACTTTAAACTCAGGCAGCCCCACTGCAGGGCGCAGTAGAAGAATCAGTTTTATGCCAAGTGGCCTAGCGTCTGAATAAAATTCTTGCACCTGTGTAACTGCAGTGCGGGCGCGGACGCGTGTTAATTACTACGGGCCCAGTCACAAAGTTCGCCCTACTTTGAATGTGTGTATGCTCGCGAACAATGCTAGCAAGCCAACGACAGCGCGAACCGCCGTCGTTCCAGTTCACATTGTGCGGCAGTGAACAGAAAACCCGTGTCCGTGACGCGACCGCAGGCGAGAGGCACGAGCGCCCACTCGAGACAGTGCGCGAACGAGGCTGATCGCGTGGCGCCTCCGCTATGTGGCGCGGTCGTGATGCCCGCTGTTACGGGAATTCATTGACAGCACCAGAGTTCATTGCGTGCGCGGCCGCGCATACAACGGAAGGCTAATCTTTTACCGCGTGCGCTCACGCTCACATTTGTCAAGTTTATAATGAAGCATGTGCTAAGCTCCAGTCACGCTGTCTGTGCCGGGCCTCTTTCTTGCGCTATAGAGCCTTTCCCAGGCTTTCAAATTTGTCACGGAAGGATGTTTATTGCTCGCTTACTCATTAATGCTGGAACGCTCACTCACGGCACAGAGTTGTCTTCCGCGAGCGAGCTTCAGCTTTTGGTCGCGCGAAGTATTTTGCAATAAAACACGGCCTCCTTGGAACTTTACTACACGACGGCCTTTGTTCACAGCGATGAATGATGGGTTTTGACTGCAAGAACTCCAGAGAGTCGTTCAAAAGTTTATGCGTGCACTGTAACTGCTCCTGCGGCATTTGCGACCCCTACCACAGGTGGCTATAAGGCATGGGAAACAGCTATGGTAGGAAATCGCATGAAATGATTGGCAACGTCCTGTCAAATACTCAGTTGAAGCCAGATGCCTATACTCCTCTGATCGTTGCCAATCTTCAAAGAAGAAATCAGAGATTTGATTTTCTGCCTTCCTTTCCTGAGCGAATCTTCTGAGGCACTGACATCGGGAAATACTGAACTGAAGGCTATCGGTAAAATTCTGCATGTACGAAACAAAATTCTTGAGCGACACATTAATTCCCTGGGACAATACTGGCGCAAAAACAGCAATGGCGTTATGGCCGTTTCGCTCACGTAGGGCTGCATATCATACTGCAAGCAATTGGCCCTGTCACAGCGAAAGGCATATGCAATCGGTGAGTTGCAGCAAACTGCTACTAAAAAGGTTCGAGATTCCTGTTTAACTCACAGTGATAAAGGCAGGATTCATGAAGAAAGCTTAAATGACCTGGCTGGAGGAGCGTTTTTAACTGTAGCTGTTAGTGGCTCGTCTCTGGGTTTATAGGCCTCAATGTAGCCCTGACCGATCACATGACCTTCTCATGCACGCAGTCCGTGCCTCGTGAATTGTGCAACCTTCTTTGCCATCGCGTGGAGCGCGCGGTCCTAAGGCGCTGCCAAACGAGCTGCCCTTTGTGCGTGAATTATGAGCCATTACAAGGAAAGACACTGTTACAGCCACACACCTGGCGGGCAACTGTACGGTGAAGGGAAGCTGCAATGAACGGGTGAAAGGGCCCCGATTACGATGTTCGCTAGTTCGTTAATTCAGCGCAGTTAAAAAAACTTACTGAGCGGTTACGATTATCTTGGGATCGTAAGTGAGGCGCGCGCGCTGAAGCGCAGCGCCAGCATCGCCAATTTCCGGCTCTGAAACGTGTCAAAAAAGATGTGCAGTGCAAACCTCGACAAGTTCTAACGCTGAAACACGCCTCAATACTGCAGTGAGCATAAAGTTCCGTAAATTAGAACAAACTTTTCATTCGCTCAAAGAAATCATGCGCAACTACTGCGCTGTAATAATAACTCATTAGCTAGTACTGTAACTGTGCTGTGACTTAAGTATTAATATTTAATTACTTATACATACATATACTGAAGCCCCGGTATTTCACATTGGAAGTGTGAGATGCGTATAATGAAGAAAAGAAAAACCATAAATGCAGGCCGTTATGAAAGCACAAAATGGATTGAGAAAGCTCAAACGTTTCAACAGATAACTACAACTTTTTTATACCACTGCGGAAAAAAAAATTTTTCAATGATGATTTTGAAATTTGGCTCTTGAAAGAGTCCCACCACATCCTGCTTGTAGAATTCAATAATACTGCGATGGCTCATTTTAGTTATTGTTCGCTTGCGCCTCTGTCTAGGGAACAGCCAGATGGCAAAAAATATGCACCTCGCATTTAAATTTACATGATCATTAATAGATTAAAAGAGGTTGAATTTGTGGCCGCAGCTAAGATTGGACAGGTTTATTTTCAGGAATATGGGAGAGGCTTATCTCCTGGAGTCGACGTGGTTAGGCTGATAGCGATATAATGATCAAACGGCTGAAAGAATTTTAGTCGTGATACGCGATTTCCCCGTGTAAATTGAAGAGGTTAGCTCTCTTTAAGGGCTGTGTCACTGAAATACACCCAAACGTGGTAAAAGTTGAGCGATTTGTAGTTCTTTAAAAAGTCCTTCTTTCCGTCTCAATAACAAAAATGATGAAACTTTTGTTCCGTGCCCTCTACACCCAATTTCTAGTGGTTTATAACGGAATAAATGCCAGAATTCACTCACAAGAAAAAGACGCGTGAGTTAACCGTCTCCTGAAAATTTCTGCAGGTCCTAACACCTCCCCCCCCCCCCCCCCCCCCAACCCGTACTACGAAGATGTGAATCACCGATCTTGGGCCCAAAAGTATGCACTGATACACAAGTTGAAATGATTCGCCAGCACACCTGTGCACGCATTTTCACCCACTGGTGTAATGGGAATGCAATCTATTCGAGAGGACAACTTACAACCAACAGGTATACGACCGCAACCTAAGCGAACAGTCAAGCTATGGGGACCTTAGCAACGAACGCAAAATCACCCTCCTTATAATTTTCTCGCTGCGTTGTTGTTAATATTTTCTTACTTCATTATTATTACTTGGCTGTACTGTATGGGTGAGACATATGCAGAAATGATAACAGTGTTTTTTTTTTAATCTAGTCAACCACCCATGACCAGCAGCAGCGGGAAGAAAACAACTAGGCCTAGAACAGACGTGTGCTTCAATGCAATCAGTAATATTTAAAACGACTGTTGTCAACGTTATCCACAGCGGCTCTCATCAATCACGTATTGACTTCGCAAAGAAGGTGGAGGTGTCGCCAACTCCTTAGTTCCGGCCCACACCACACTAATTCTGCTTGTTTAATTCCTCGAGTATTCGAATACTTGTATTGCATTCTACAAAGTGGATGTTAAATAGAATCGCCCATGTGTTTAGGGCCGTGTGCCGAGCTTCAGTAACAGTTAGGAGCATTTCCGTGAGAACAACATACGATCCCTGGTGTGCCACGAGCCGGAAATGCAAAGCGACGCGTAAGTCGAACCGATCTGGTAGCCTATCACTACTGACAGCACGTGCGCCATATGTGCGTGACACGTGGCTCGCCTTAACTTGAAACCATGACAACACTTCGAAAGAAGAAGCACCGAATGAAGATCGATGGGACAGCGTCCGAGTCATACTTTCACAACGCAGCTCTCGCTTCTTCGCAAAGGCGGCAGCGGGAGGAAGCCAGCTTCTCGTTTGGCTTGATACGCCGGCGAGCACAGGGCTGCGCCATTGACAACGTGATCCGAAATTGAGGCCAACGACATGCGGGGCGAACACGCGGGCCGGAGCTGCCGGCACTCGGCGTGCACGTTTCTCTCCTTCCCGGTGGACCATACGCGTGGAAGAGCGGATGAATGGCCCAGCCAGGAGATGCCCGAAGCGCCGCGAGCGAGGGAACACGGCGTAAGCGTAAGCGCTCGCGATTCCCACGCCGTGCAGCGGAAGAAGCACGAGCCAATGGAGACATCAATTACGGTCCCACGAGGAATGCAGCCTCCCTGCAGCAGCTGGAAAACGCGGGGGATGAGGCTTTCTCGATCGTGGACGACGGGACCGCGTAAGCGTGTGCTTACCGGCCCGGTGAATTACGGCGGGCCGATCGGGAGCAGAGATTTTTTGTTTTCTGCAAAGAGAAGCCCACTGCCAGCGCCCTAACACGACTGATCGCGCCGAGATAAATGTTTCCCGCTCCACTAGAGAGAGATCGAGATCGTAAGCATCAGCTCGATTGCAGTCCCGTTTGCGGGCCATTCCAACGAAGTTTTGCTTTAAAAATAAAAGGGGAAAGAACGGCTAGAGAAGCAACGACGCGTAGAGTGTGGCTTATGACCGTACTAGCGCACATCTTCTAGTTTATTGATGCACTCTGATACAAGCACGTGTGAGCGGTTTTCGAACACACAGAGCGCCACGCGCAGCGCCTGACGCCGGAAGTGAAACTGAAAGTGAAAAAAGTGAAAAAAGTGGAAGTGAAAAAAGGAAACGCTCTTCGACCATCGCACTCGGTCACTGACTTAGCCAACATCGCGTTTTTTTATCTTTCACACATCTGCCAAGTGTCAAATTGAAGAGAGTATAGAGACCAAATTTTTGGTCACTTGTCTTCTTCGCAATGTTGCGTAAGACATTAGTATGTTTACATGGATCTCCCTGTGATATTTGATTATGACACATACATAATTTATACTTGAATTTGTTTCCCACATGTTTTAGTTTCAAAATTCGAACGATGACAATGACGGGAAATTTCTGTATAGGTCATGCGAGGCAAGAAAATTAAAGCTGAGATGTCGTAGCTGCTTCGTCGTATTAATTCACTACAATTCTGAAGCCAGCGTGAATCAAGAGCCGAAGAGCCGTAGCCACAACTATTTAATAAGAAGTGATAATATTACAACTTTTTTTTCATGTCTCACATGACCTATACCATACTTTTTCGTCCATCGGCTGTTCGAACGAAAACATGTGAAGAAAGAAATTAATTTAGAAATTATTTAGTCGTCGTACGTTGGTACCACGCCATGATCAATGTGGAGTAATTTGTGTCTATACTCATTTAACCTTGTGATGACCAAGTATTGAAAACGTTGGACAAAAGTTATGAACTTGCAAGATGTCGCTAATAGCACCTTCATGCAAAAAATGTGAAAACACTGAAAGATCTGTTAACAAGATCATGCAAGCAAAATACACTTTATCTAATTTAGGTGATTTGTCAATGTTTAAGGACGACAAAGCCGCGGGCTCAAATCAAGAGCAGAAGTCAAAACTGCTCCATAATCTGCAAGTGCACCATTCCGACCATAGAAATGCCAGGCTGGTTTCCCGAGGGGCAGCCTCTGCACGAATTTCTCTTTCGGCAGGCATCCTGCGTCTCTGAAACTGTCACCTTTCCTAGAAAATGTATTTGAATAAATGGCTTTTGGAATTGCGCTAGCAATTCATATAATTCTGCGAAAAGTATTTAAAATTATTCAAATGTTTCTACTTCGTGTCATGGCCGATACGCTGGTCATTACAGGGTTAAAGAAATGTTATTGTGTGTAGTCAAAATAGTGGTCATGAAGTCCGTTTTTGGAATTTCACCATTAGCTCCAAAGAGTGAAGCGGATATACCCTGACTAGCTTTGTGCTAAGAGCTGGGGCTGCACGGACAAAAGGCTACCTCAATAAGTCCGCACACATGAATATACGCGGACAAGGTCATATTTAGCGAGGGACCACTCTTAGGCACCGCAAGGAACCAACGTCTAGACCTATGCCTGATTTCGTGCTTGCGCCCGGGAACCCCGAAAAACACGAATACGCATATATGGGATTAAAAAGGAGTAAACTCCCATCTATCGCACACCATTTTGTAATAGGGAGCATGCTGGAGGACGGCTTACACCCTTTTTACTCCTTTCTGTTTGGAGCGTAAGATCACGCACTTGCTCAACCTCTAGACAAAATCAGAGTTCTGCTCCAATTTTTCCCCTACACCCCGCGGTTTGTTTAGTGCCGTAGGTCCCGCGCAGCTAACGCTTTCGATTGTTCACGAATTTGGGAGAATTAAAGTTTTGTATCCCTTGCTCCACCTCCTCTATCCCCAAGAAGTTCTCTAGCACGTCACTTCCCACCATTGTTACATAACGTTATTGCTTTTGAAATGTATGGAGCTACCGTTCGTTTGAAACTGCGCGCCCCGTTCTGCTCTTCTTATACTACTGCTCTCTCTTCAGGTCACCAGATTCGCAGAGCATCACAGTCCTCTACATCTCACAATGGTCCACCTTAAAACCGGCATTTCTTACGAGATCAATTACACACATTGTTTTGAGAACTAGATAAAAGGTGCGGTCCAGATTAGAATCCGCGGCCAGCGTTCTACACCGCAAAACTCAAGGAACAACACAGAGAGAACGAAGACAAAAGAAACGCTCAACGCCGAGCAGTCTGCAGCTTGCCGCTAGGATACAACTACCAGAGTCCTTTATTACTTTTACTGGTCATCGCTAGGATACAACTACCAGAGTCCTTTATTACTTTTACTGGTCATCGATAGGATACAACTACCAGAGTCCTTTATTACTTTTACTGGTCATCACCCCTCGCCGTAACTCTATGGGCGAGTTTTGTACTCTGTCAGGGACAACCGCGCCGCAGTGCCAGGTGTCGCCTAAGTGCACCGAGCAGCGGAAGGTGGCCGGTGTTGTCAGTGGGTGATATCGCGAAGGATTTGCCTCTACCTTTCGCCGATTAATCTTAGTGTTGCAACTGTTGTGATGTCTGTGAATGCATGAAGGATGCCAAGAACCTGCAGCGTACATGTCGAATTTTCCTGCTGCACACAAATGCTGTAAAGTTGGTCTTTTTCTTTACATATACACCGAAAGGCCAGAAATGAGGATTCGGGACACAATGCAACTGAAACAGACTGTTTAACGTTCGACTCCCAGCGTGTTCGTGTCCGTGAAGAACATTTAGACAGGAGTGGCATCCTTCCTGCCAATTAATGAGCTCTCCAAGTTGCCTTTGTCGCGACACAGCGCGAGATATCGAAGCTAAAGCCGGAAGCAGAACCGGGGCTCTGATTTCGGAATCTCGACCCATAACACAACTAAAACGCGTAAAATGTCGCCAAGAGCCAGCAGATGAGCACAATGTCATGGATACTGTGCCGTGTTTGGGCGTGAGGCTCTCAGGCATCAGCTCCCGTTTTCCAGTGGGGTTGCCAATGAAGGTAAATAGTGGGGCTGTGCACATTCCCGCGCATACAGAGGCAGCACTTACGTGGAATAATTTTGCGGCAGGGTGCTAACCTGTCCTTCATAAAAAAGACCAGCCATTACTTCACTCGTGACCCGCACGAGCAGCGCTAGATCCCATGTCCTCCACAAGAACGGATGAAGTCAGCGAAACTGATAATAAAGCGAGAACCTTATGAAGACCGTCGGCATTTGGTGCTGAAGCGGTGGGGAGCGTTTTATTTTCGGTTTAAAACGGATTCTATAGCGATTTGCTGGCATTCCGGAAACATAATACAATGAATTGTACCATGAGGGAGCTACCTCCAAGGAAAGTGGGGGAGTGCACCTGTCGGCACATTATTCCCAAGGGGAAGGGCATGAAGGTTGGCGCCAAATTGTTTTTTGTTGCTTAGATACGTCCAGTTGAATACCCCTGCGCATTGAAAACAAGTATGAATAATAGGTGTTTTACAGGAATTCGACATGGGCTTGCATAAATTGCATACATGCTGGGAAACACCTATAGATAAGGCGAAAAAAATTGCCAGAAGAAGGTAGTCAATTATGGTTGTACGTATACGTGACTACTTATATAACGAAACGAGACAGAGGAAGCCGCTATCGCAGGTGCAGTCTGCACCAAAATGCCCAGCCCAAGAGGTTTGCTTTTAAGTCGTGTAGTTTGCCTCGCAGCGCCCCTGGAAGATCTCAGCTACACACGAGCGATGACGTGGGCTCCTCTAAGTTCGAGAGATTTTCAGCACTGAGGATGCAAAACGAGCCACTCTGGACGTCCGGAAAGCAAATCCTTTGTGGCGTATATTTGTGACCCGTACTGTAAACGTAGGCGTACTTCTCAGTTGTGATGTGTGCCATAGAGCTCCAGCACCGGCGGCGCTCCGATGCCCTTAGATACCCTTAGAAGCTCAGCGGTGGCCCTAGAGCGGCTGTTTTCAGGAGCGGTGTTAAATTCTTGCGTGACAGTTTCTGTTCCGAACCCCACACTCCCTTTGCCTCACGAAAAGGTGACATTATCCGCATAAATACCGCGTTAGAAATCAGTATAACTGACGGCAGTCTGCTACAGAAAATTTACGAACTGAGACCTAACACTGAGGACATACGCCCGGGCCGCTAGCTCTTGCCTAGGCATGGGCTCTTCCACATTTCCATTTTTTTTCATGGCTCCAACTGTTCAGACGTAGGAAAGAAAAACACAATTTCTTCTGTTGTTGCTTCCGAGACTCACGCCCGCTGTTCACGCCCCGGACGCCCACGACGATTTCTCTTCAAGACGGCGCATTCCTCCCAGACACGCCGGGCATTTCGAGTGCAGTCCGCCGCTTCCGCGTGGCCACCCTTCACGTTTCCAGTATCACTCGACAACCAGAAACGAGAGCGCGAAAATGAAACCGTTGCGTGGGAAGAAAGAACTAGACGCCGACATCCAGGAATAAACGGAGCTCGTTATGTGAAAGCCAGCGGAGAAAAACGCAGTCGATTAAGGCATGGAAAGAAATTCACGCAATATACGAGGCGTGAGGAAACGCGTCGGACACGACATATGTAGCGATGCCTTAAGCATTCTCCCCCGTGCATTTCTCTCCGGCTGTCGCCGCCGCAGTAAAAGAGTAGCGGAACAATTATTCCGCGCGTTTCTTACGCTCTTCCTTTCGCCGGCGCATTGTCGGAGCGCTGGCGGGCATCGTGTTTGTGAGAAACGAGAGCTAATGACCCTTTTACGACGACTAGGGGAGGGGGGAGGCGAACGCGTTAAGATCCGAGCTTAGTGGAATCAGAGCAAAAAGAACAGGAACGGAACGGCTCGCGCAAAGAGGCAACGCATACAGTGCAGTAGAGCTGTTGCGAATCCGCTCACAGAATGAAAGCACCCCGCTGTTTCTTTCTCCCGTCTCCCCCTCGCCCCAGCACCAAACCTTCCAGTCTTTTAAAGTGAGAGGGAAAGCGCCAGACAGCGTTCACCGTCGCGGCTACCCGTGTGGGACCGCGCAGTGCCTCCGGCTTTCTGCTACGAAACCCTCCGCGCGCCGTCGTGAGTCACGAGCGCTCTTTAGAAGAAGGGGACTCAGCCTCACACTCTGCTCTCGCTCGAGCCGCTTCGTGTATACGGTCACGGTGCTCCAGGGGAGCACTATCGAGAAGCATGCGCTTTATCTTTCTGCTCTGATTTCATTTATTACGTCGTCGCACACGCGTTGCTCGCGGGCTGCGCTGGCGCCGTCCGGGGCAGAGCGGAGTATTTAGGGCGCGCTTAGCGCCTCATCCATCCTCGCTGATGCTCGCGTACCACGCGCTGGATTATGATAATTGGACCGGGGCGCGTGCGCTATACTCTGCGCGGTCCGCGTATAGAGAATTACACCGCTTATGAAGTTGTTGCAGGGTGAGCTGCTGCTCTGCGTCCATATGCCGCCATTCCGTGAGTGCCGGACGTGGCGTATGCTTTCTGTCAACTTTCATTCGACGACCTCAAAGGGCCCCACCGTGTCACGAAAGCGCAGGTTGCCTTCGTCGCGCAATCGAGTATCCCCCGCATGGTTCATAGTGCGGTGCACTTCTCGATGGCTGGTCTCGTCGTTAGCGTAATACACGCTTGATCCCCTACCCCCGCTGTTTTGGCGAAACGGCCACATTTTCCAATAAACTGTTCTCGTTATGATCATCAATTTGACGTCAGATGGCCTTTGTCTGAGATATAGTCGGGAAAAACGCTTGAATAACGAGGCGGTGAACACCACTCACAGGAGGCCCTCCAACCAATGATGTCGACTGTTCGGCATGACGTCGCGGTTAATTCCTTAGCGTGAAATCACAGGGGAATCGTAAGTGCCTCTATGAAATGGGGCTAACTCCGTCGTCATGGTAATCAGTTGATGCCACTGGCTGGCGCGCCATCTTTCAGGGATATTTGCATCTTCTTTCTTCAGTTGTACCCAAGTATAGCAGGCATCGAAGGAAGAAAGAGGTTTGGAGCAGGTTTCATGGGAGGTTCTTGCTAAGCTACTCAACTAACATTCTGAGGGCGCAGCAGTACTGCAGCGCCATCTTCCGTGGGCTGCGCGCGAGCTCCTCTTTTTCAAGTTAATGGCCGTACAAAATATCCTCCCAATATAACTACTCGTCAGAATACGCAACTTTAGCGGAGAAAGGTTTCTTGAAATCCGTACTGTTTAATGGATAAAGATAGCCGAATACCCCGTCGCTACCCTTCGAGAAAGGGCGAACAGTGAGTGCAAATGGATCGACAAGCCTTGAGCACGGGACGCAGTAGCGATGGTAGGTGATGTGTAATCTTTGGAGTACATCGTGGCACGTGGAAGTGCACTGGTCTAAGACACTTCTGATGCGAGTGTGCAGGAAGAGGAAGGCTAAAAGTAGAGATGGGATTTCATGAATAAACATTTCTAGCCAGCAAGGACATGGACCCAAAGCTATGGCGTTTTCTTAGTGGACGGGAAAAGTTTTCTCGTAGCGCCTCTCTCCCTCCTCTGTTTGCCACTTTTGTAACAGAGGGAATTCGGTTCAGTGGGACACTGAAGCAAAATTCCGATTATGGGCGTCTTCTCTAGGCTGAACTGAATACAGCACTAATAGACCTTTCGACTAAACTTCAGCCACTGGTTGATATCAAATAGCGAAACATCGCAGACAGTTCGCAACACCACCGACGGCCGCGCTGGAAGTAATAATACTTGCGGCCATCTAATTAGTTTTAACAGCATTTTAAATCTAATTCAAACAATCTAGTTTTATCACTGCACAAAACTCGTCATAAGGTTGATTATGAAAAGGTCACACGTGACGTAACCAGTCAGGTCCATGCTCGAGTAATAAAACCATACACAGCTTGACGGTTATCTCCTCATTTAAGTGGTTGTCAACTGGTCTTTAAAAAAGTGAGTGGGATTGAACCCATTGCCACTTCATTTCGGAAAGAAAACGGGCCCATGCATAACATCTCCTTTAGTGATCCCTCCGAGCAAGCCAGTGGCTCCTCGGAAGCAGGTGTTGACCATGGTTGTTCATACTGAATCCGCGCAGGTAGTTTCAGGAAGCCGCGATCGTTCCCGATTTAGATGCTCAGTATTTCTACAATTTTCCCATGACTTGCGCTTTGCATGTCGTCCTGGCGCCCAGTGGAGCTACAAGTTGAGTTGAGTTGAGTGGTTGTAAACTACCGGTGGGATTAGCCTTGCAGTTGCTGCCGGCAATTGCTCCACCGTAGCGACACTTAAATAGAAATCACTGAAACACTGTCCGCAAAAACCCAAATAGACACTCCTGAGGTCACCATGTGGAGGCCAAATCCGTGTCCTGCAGGTAAAGTAGAAGAAGGCGAGAAGCATCCCTTCTACTCGAGTTGCTCCCGCGAGGGAAAACAATGTCCTGAAGAGAACTGTGAGGGACTCCTGCCTTCTTGAGGGATCCGAATAACACAGCCCGTTCCGCGTTGTACAAAGTACAGCGCAAGAGGTAATGTTCTATGTCACCACACACACCACACGTTGAACACAATGGTGACGACGCTAGGCCAGTCTTATACATCCACGCCGGCGTACGAGCAGAATCCGTGCGAACGCGGTGCAGCAAAGTGGCTTGGTACCTTTTGGGACCCTTGGTCACACATGGCTGATGAGGAGAGCTCCACAAAGAACTGAAGTGGCACAACACCACATCTCTGAACATTTGCTTGACTTCATGAGGGACTCCATGTACTGGAATCCCGGAGAGAGCTGTATGGGCGAGGTTGTCTGCTATCTCGTTGCCTAAGACACCTATGTGCGAGGGCACCCATTGAAAACGTATAGAGAAGCCTTTGCTATGTAGATTCTGCACCAAACGTAGGGATCTAAGACTCAAGATATCAGTGGGGAACCCGTACTCTAACGTTTGAAGGGCAGATTTTGAATCCGTAATTATGACAGTAGGTTGAGGCGTACAACACCCTTGCTTCTTTAGAGCTGCCTCAATGACAACGCTTTCGGCCATTGTGGAGGACACGACTTTAGTAAAACGAACAGACCAATCATACTTCAAAGACGGAATATGAAAAGCAGCTGCACTAGATCCTCTGACCTTGTCCACAGAGCCGTCTGTAAAAATTTGAAGATCACTGGCATATTCGGTCTCAAGTTGTTCCAGTACGAGCGAACGCATTGCCGCTAAAGGAGAATTCCGCTTAGCGCGAACGTGGGGAATTGTCAAGGAACAATCGAGGCTCGGAAAGGACCAAGGTGGCTTCAACAACTTAGGTCGATCTCGAAGGTCGAGACCCAGAGAACGAAGAGTATTTAAAGCCAAGTACGCCCGGGACTCAGATCTCTTTCGAAGGCGCTGTAGAAGCGCTCTACCGGCAACAGTCTCTCTGAGGCGGCCAATTTGCAGCAAAAGTCTTTGTGAAGCGGCTTGCCGAAGAGGTTTCGATTGAGACTCATACAGTACTGCATTGTTTGGAGCAGCCTGCGGAACGCCGAGAGCCCTCCTGTGCAAAACCTCAAGGCGTTCCAGCTGCGATACCGAAGGGGAAATTAAACGGAGCTGGTACATTATGCGACTTTTCACCAGGGCATCGTGAAGCCTGATCATTGAAGCAGGATGGTTTCTCCATTGCTCACTAGCAACTCTACGAAGCACATTGAGACGCGAAGATAGTGAAGCCACAATCGAGTCCACAGCTCGTCGCCACTGTAGACGTGAGTCAATAGTGACGCCCAAAAAACGTATGCGGTTAACCTGACGAAGGCAAGACTGATCAAGGTCTATGCTCAGCCGCGTATACCGTCGTCCCCTACCTGGAAACAGGACAAAGCCAGATTTTTCCACCGAGAGAGTCAATCCAACACCTTGAAGGTAACTTTTAACTGAAAGCACGGCCTGTCGCGCTTATAGAGCTAAGCGTTTGTGTTTATATCCGGTTAACCAAAGACAAATGTCGTCTGCATATATCGACATATGGACATGCCTACAATGTTTTTGCACATTTGTGGGAAGACCAGCCATGACAACATTAAAGAGCGTTGGGGACAGGACACTACCCTGAGGTACCCCTCGCGATACCGCCCTTTCGGAGCTCATTGTACTGCCTAACCGCACTCGAAATTTACGATCACTGAGAAATGAGTGAATGAATCGCAGAAGATAGCCCTGTACGCCTATGACTTGCAGACTATGCAGTATTGAGCTCTGGAGAACGCTATCATAAGCCTTTGATACGTATAGGAAAATAGCTAGTGTTGAAAGTCCAAAAAGACTTTGATGTTCAATGTGGCTTATCAAGTCCAGGACGCTATCTTGCGCGCTTAAACCTGCGCGGAATCCAGTCATGCATGTTGGTAGTGCCCTTCTATCCTCAAGCCACCAAGACAAACGCTTACTTGCCATCTTCTCCATGAGCTTAGCGACACACGACGTCAGCGATACAGGACGATACGAGGCCGCGTCTGTCATCTCTTTGCTGGCCTTCAGCAGTGAGACTACACAAGCCACCTTCCATGAAGGGGGAACGTCAACAGACTCCCACACTCGATTGAGATAGGTTAGGAGCATCTTCCGGTGTTCCAGAGGCAGGTTCTGTAACATTTGACTGGTAATGCCGTCAGGACCTGGTGCACAGCGACGCCGCAGGCTGCGGAGCGCTGTCTGTAGTTCTCGAAGTGTGAACAGGGCGTCCATAACAGATGGAGACGTAGCAGGCAGAGCGCAGGGATGAATGCCTGGTCTGGAATTTACAAATGCATCCGCAAATTCCTCTGCCAAGCACACGAGATGTTTCTGCGTGCGCAATGCAAGCGCCTCGAAAGGTTTACTCGGACGAGAGCCACAAGCAAGACTGCCAACGACACGCCAAATTCTCGTTATCGGTGAGAAAACAGTCAAACTAGCGCAAAAGGATGCCCACTGGGACCTACAGAGCTTGTTCGCATGACGTCTAATGGCAGAGTTGAGCCTGTTGAAAATTGTCTTCAAGGCTCTGCCGTCCTTCTTGCGCAACAGTTGTCGCTCCGCCCTTCTGCGCGCTGCGCAGAGGTTCCTGAGTTTTAAATCCGGAGTCGGAAAATGATCAGGTAGCTTGAGCGCCGTGGTAGCAGCCATCTTAGCATAAATCATTTTGTCTGTCACATCACCGGAAACACAGGCTATGTGCTCCCTGTATTTGTCCCAATTAACAACATGGCAAATTTTAGGACCACGCAGATGGAAGTCGGCAGTAAACACAAATATCGGATAGTGATCACTTCCCATTCGGTCAGCTCTAGTTGACCACTGCACACGGACATCAGGTGAATGTAAGGTTAGGTCTATAGATGTGGGTGAGGTTAGAGGCCGAAAGAAAGTGGGACTTCCGTCATTGGCCACGCACAGGTCCAAACTGTCGATGACGTCTACAAGTTGGCGTCCGCGAGGATCTGTGTTCCTGTCACCCCAGGCAGGGTGGTGGGCGTTGAAGTCACCGCAGATGATTCTGGGTGCTGGGCAGCGGTCACAAAGTTGCTGGAGGAACAAAGCCATATCGACCTTCTTCCGCGGGGACACGTATACTGATGCAATGGACAGAGTTCGGAAGGCGAGCCGAATCCTCGCAGCCACTACCTCAATACTGTCGGTGCAAAGATCGGTGACGTTCAAAGCCACATGAGGAATCTCCCTTCGTATGTAAAGGGCGGCACTTCCTGCGGGAAAAGACTTTATGCTGCAATTCTTGTGGGCGACGTATCCCGGCAAAGACCTCCCGCTTGTCACGGCAGCCTCCGAAAGGGCCAGTACTGGAACACAGGTCTCTTTCAAGAACAATTTTAGTTCTGCTAATCGACTTAAAATCCCAGCGCAGTTCCATTGCATGATAAACGGCACTTTTCTAGGGTTTTTAGTTGCAACAGGTTGAAGAAAACTAGCCATCTAGGAGTTGAAGTTCTCTGCGAAGTCGGTGATCAAGGTCTCAAAGGAAAGCACCAGCTGTATAAAGTTCTTCAAAGTGCCAGGCTGCATCGCTTGGCTATATGAACGCAGGACATCAAACAAAACGCGTAGAAGGTCGGAGAGATTCCGGCTTTTGAGCTCCTTATTTTGCTGCACGCACTGGCGCACCACTTCGACAAAAGACGGGGACTGGGACCCACTCTTGGCCACGGTAGCTGGTGTCTGCATCTCTTTTAAGGCAAGGGGATGTCCTCCATGTTGTCGAGTCTTGCTGTGATCTGGTCGCTCAGGAACATGGACACTTTTTGCAGAAGCAGATCGAACAGCCAGCTCACCCTCGGAGGCCGTTGCCGACTTGATCGGATCAGGTCGTGCAGCGACGTCACTTGCTACTACGTCCCGAGCTTCCGACTCGAGCGCAGGGAACTCTTCACTTCCATGTATCGGCTTCTCAGTAGGTTGTGGTTTGGGGCCACTAAGGAAGGACTTGCGACGGTGTAAGGCGCTTGCACGGAATGTGCAGCCACTGAAACTCGCTGGATGGTCACCTCCACAATTTGCGCAAGCAAAATCTGCCTTGCACTCTTTGTAATCATGGCCACCACCATACCGCTTGCAACGTTGATCTTTGTTGCAAACACTCGCTACATGTCCAAAGCGTTGGCACCTGAAGCACCGGGGAGGAGTTTCAACGAACTCGTGGACTGCATGTTTGGTGAAACCAAGGTCAATTATTCCAGGGCGCTCGGTGTTGGGAGCAAACGTTAGCACAATAGAGTTTGTAGGCTTCGCTGCCCATTGTTGTTCTCCAGGCTCCACCCGGCGCATTAACCGTCGCACGTGCAGAACTCCTTGCGGTTTCAAGTAGTCAAGAAGGGCACTTTCCGAATACAACACTGGTACTTCCCTTATAACACATGTGTTAGTCATGTAGGAGTGTGGCAACCGGGCTTGAACTCGTATGCCACCGATCTGAGAGCACCGCAGAAGAATGTCTACTTGCTCTTCCATTGAGATATATAGATGAAGAGCCCCTTGCGTTGTGAAGCGACTGCGAATCGGAGCAGATCCCAGTTGTACTTTAATATCATCCAACAGCCTGATAGGGTTCCACTCTCTGAAGTCAACACCTTTCTCTTTTGGCTGAACTACCACTGGGATGCCGACTGTCCGGTGCTTCCGATGACTCACCACTTTGAAGCCATCGTTGTCCATTTCCGCCATGTCAGCCACTTCCTCGTCAGAGGCGACGATAGTTCAGTCGTCCCCACTGAGCGATGATGACGCACTGCACTGATGGACGTCCCTGATGACTGGCAGATCCCCGCCATGTGATGCCATGGCCGCCTCCGCCCCACTGGGCTCCTTCGGATGGCGCTGTCCCTTTAAGGATGCCGGCGCCGGAGCTGCCGTACCCTTCCCGTAGGGACAGTACCGCCTTAAAGACGCGGCCGTCTTCCAAGGATGCAAATAACCTAGTTAATGACTAGAAAACAAGGCAAAATTACTGAGATGAGGTGACAACAGATCGAGCAGCGTCGTCTTCCTCTTCCTCTATCTGGAGCTACAAAGAGTGGTGTGCGCCGTAGGCTGCTTTGAGATATGCACACCGCTGCTCTTCTATATCATTCATGTAGACGTGGTTCATAAAATTCATAACAGTTAAGTTATTCCTCTGCATTGAAGCCTCTGCACTGAAGGAAATCTATCGATATTTTCATTGTTGGTGAATCAAATGGAAACTATATTTCGAACAAAACTCAAAATTTGTCAACATTATCTTGTATGTTCACCGTACTCATTCTAGTAGCGCAAGAAATGTCCGTGTCCAGCAGGCGGCACAAGAGTGCGGATGAAGAAACGCCGTCATGGTCGCAGTGCAACAGCAGCTGCCTCACTTAAGATGTGCGCCATAAAGGAACAACGTTGTCTTATTAGATTACTTCCCAGGTTAAAACTTCTTGAAATTTCTCCTGTAATGAATGTAAAGTAAGGTGATGCATGTCTGGGGCAGCAGCAAGTGTGCGAGCGCAGAGTTAAGAAATGGTGCATTGTCTGTGGGAGACGCAACTCGCCCGGGTCGCGCACATTGAGTCGTAAAGGTCTGGCGATAATGCAGATTTTAACTTTAATAGAGGAAAATCGCCGAGTGACTGTATAGGAAAGGGCAACAAATATGGACTTGAGCCATGGCTCAGCACATCACATTATGCATGAGGGGCTTGCTCCAGTTACAGATTTTATTAGCAGGGCGGATACCACCCCAGCTGACAACGGGGCAGAAACAGCGACTATTGTATTTCTGTGAAGAATTGTGTGGCACTTAGAACAAATGGTTCACAACTTCGTTTGTAGATTCCTGCCTGCGGTTAGAAAAACAAGTCCACTGCAACCTTCCTTAAATAGAGAACGCAGACATGGACTACCGTTCTTCTTCATTACCAAAACCAAAACCGTTTTGGGCACAACCACCTGCACTGGTGGTTCTACTTACTGTCTTCTCGAATAAAAAAGGCCTAGCTTTAGGTCTATCTCCTCACTAGCCACTAGCCTGTCTTATTAAGGCGTTCTCAGGAACCATCATAGAAGGCGATAAAGACATTATGACGTGAATTGACGTGAACGTCAATGTGACGTGAATGGTTTATTTGCACATCTTCCTTTCTCTCTGTGGGCCTTATTTTGCACATCAACAATTCTGGGTCTCACAATGCCTGTGAGAAAGTTGGGACCAGGGATGAACTGATTTTTGGTTGATTTGCAAATCTTCCTTTCTCACCAGATGTCGCCTTCAGTCATTATCAAATGTTGCACCGCTTAATGAGGCAATGGGGGGAAAGAAGTTAGATCCGATGAAGAGGTGCACCGGTTGGAACATGAATGGTTGCACGGTCAAGCAAAAGAATTTATTCTCACAGGGATCCAAGCATTTTGCAAGCGTTAGGCGACAAGTATTCAGATTGGGGGAGATCATGTAAAAATATTAAGCAAATTCGTTCTTTATTTGCCCAATAATGTTTACTCTTTTAAACCTTAATGAAAAAATGAACATTGGTTTTTGAGGAACGGAAATGGCGCAGTATCTGTCTAACGTATCGGCCGACACCTGAACTGCGCCGCAAGGTAAGAGAGGAACGAGAGAGTGAACGAAGAGAGGAAGAAAGAGGTGCTGCAGTGGAGGGCTCCGGAATAGTTTCGACCACCTGGGGATCGTTAACGTGCACTCACATCGCACAGCACGCGGGCGCCTATGCGTTTCGCCTCCTTTATTGTTTAAATTTCAGTGACTATCGTTATTAACCGGAATAATTCAGAATGAAGGTGTGTTTTTTTGACCGTTTCTTAGCTAGTTGCGTGCCGTTTGGTTGCCTCACAGCAGGAACACAAGTATTGTAATATGCGAGCTCATCTCTCTTTGTTGGCGTCGAAGTCCCGCATTCCTTACCTCATAGGATATCGGATCTTCCTTTCGAACTTGTCCGGTGCTATAATTATCTAGGCATCACTCTCTGCAACTACCTATCGTAGCAAGAACGTCTCATCTGCGAACAAAACTAGACTTCCTTTAATGGGTCCTATCGACGCTCCTCAAATGCAAGGTTACTTGATTGTATATCATCGATCATGTCGTCATTGTAATATCCATCCTCCGCTTGAAACCGCAACCGAGCGCGCCTCATCTATTTACTAAAAGCAGTTCAAAATAGAGCTGCAGGTTTAATTTATCCCTGACATTCACACGATATCAGCGTTTCGTCTCTGAAACTATAGTCCGAGATATTAAGCGTTTCCCTCAGTCACAGTATCTTTAACTTGTGTTTTTTTCTACATATATTTTTACCACCTATACCATTAACCATACATCTGCGCACCTACATCGCACATGTATATTAGCGTCTGCCATCTGCTGAAATTTTCGTCCCGATATATCCATGTGACTACATTTTTGAAGGCACCTTTACTGCAAGCAAAATGTTACTGGAGGAGGAGGAGAATTTATTTCAAACCAGCACTAAAGCGCAGTGAGAAAGTGCGGTTGCTCCTCTGAGGCCCGTTCTGTACATCTGCCGAGCAAAAGTGAAGCCAAGCACACCAGGAAGAAGCAGTAGGGTAAGGTAAATCACACAGCAACACCTAGTTACAATGTGGGTTGGCATTGCAATACAATTAGAGGCTGTTGGTGTCTTCACTTCGAGTTTTATGGAGTTCTTTCATGGATGTGTTTGCGGACCCCTACCCATTTGTCTGCACACAACCACACGTCTCTTCGGGACATCTGGCTGGTTCTTTGATGTTTCCCCGAAGATGTCTAGAGGTGGAGACACGAACATGGTTGTAGCTTTCGGTCTGGAGGCGTCACTTTCGGTGCTGCGAATTGTGTGACTGGCAACGCTTCTTCCCATAAGACTTCCAATAATATCGCATCAATATGGACAAGTACTGACAGGACTGCATGAGTGCAAAATGTGCCTTATATCGCCCTGACCTCCGCATAGTTGGGTCAGTGAGCTGCCGTCTTGTAAACATCTCAAAATATGGTAGGCAGAAGAAAACGGGTCTCACATTCGTCCTGTTACTTCCTTGTGTCCCGTCTTATTGTGCGCTGAAGATGACAAACTGCCAACTAGCCCTGCGTTTTACGGTCTTGAACGAGAACCTGTGTGATGGCATCTGAAGGTACAGGATATTAATGAGGTGAGGAGAGCATTGCTTTTAACTTTTCAGAGGGTACATTATTGTTCCGTGTTGAGTAACGAGTGGGGATGGGGTAAGAGCGTTGGGTTTTCCCTGGTGCTCTCGTAGTGTTCAGCTATTGGTACGTTGCGGCGCCTCACTATGCATAGCATTAGATTTGGCTAGGGAATCAATGGCGGCCGGAATGTTCATTTTGCGGGTAAATTGATGAACTAAGTTGTTCCGCGATCCCAGCATGGCCAGGTATTCAACACAGGGTAATTTTATTGATCTGGCTGCGGTATTGGGATTTCCTTAGAATGTCAAGGAGGTGGGTCTTCAGCAGTCTGCGTTGCCAATTGCGAATGGCTGTGTTGGAGTCGGTATACATGTTGATGTTAGAGAGTAGAGAGCCTTCTTGTAAGGGATATCTTATCGCCCCGAGTTTTCACAGTGGTGATGTTGGGAGAGTGGGCAAATGGCCCAGTCATGTGACTGATCGGTGTTGTCTTTCCAGGTTAAGTCAGCCCGTTTGTGACGAACTTGAGGTCACACAGATTGCGTTCGTAGTATCCGATGTTCGTAGTTAGTGGACTTCCAATGCGTTTATTTCTTAAAATCCCGTTATGCCGTTCTACTTCTAAGGAGGCCTATCGTGGCGCTTTTCAAGCACTAAAATGCGATCATGTCTTGGCGAGACGCTTTATACCAACAATCAGATTCAGAGACGTGATATAAGCAATTGTGGTTGAAGTTTTCACAAAATCTTCAGGTAGGGAGGTTTGACAATCGAGGAGCGGTCATACTTCCGTGCAATGGATTCATCACAGCGTGGATCTGCGATTTGGAGTGCGTGCGAGTGGAATCACCCTAGGCGACATCCAGCTAGTTGTGTATCAACTGCACATAGCCACACATCCATATGAGTCTGATTCCTTCGGTTCTCAAGAGTTTTATCGGTTGCTTCTGGACGTATGTAAACACTCAAATAGCGCAAAGTATGCACGCACCGATGTACAAGCTTGACCGTCTGCTATATAATGCAGCGTAAAAGGCGGAGTGCTCACTGGACGGGTGACGCATACCATGTGACCAGCGGTGGCAGCAGGGCATTCAGGCTTCTCGAATTGCTGCCGTCGCTTGATCCACCACTTTCCGCAGTACCTTCGCTTTCGACACGGCCTTGTCTCGCGCGCACCGATGCTTTTCCCAGCCGGCACACACGGTAGCAATATCAACCTTGTACGCCATCGGCGCGGACTTCGCATGCAATGATGAGGAGTTTCAGTGTCGCCTTTATACTCTATGTGGACTTTTTTTTTCTGGACAACGTCGCAAAGGCTGACAGACCCCCTTAGGCAGGAAAAGGTACAACGCAAAAAGACAGGGCAAAAGGAACGGATGGCCACAAGCGCTGAAATATACTTTTTCCTGTGAAATGTACCTTCAAGCTTAGACAAGTACCCTTTTGCAGGCCATCAGGGCCAATTTTACGGCACCTCGTTCGCTATAACGTAGTAGCACAGCCGCTCTTGTTGGCTGTATATGAGAAGAAATTCCTTTGCTCCAATGGATATCTTGACAGTAGCACCGTCCTCGTTCGCAGTAAGCGAGCGTCCATTTCATCTGAGGCCCTTATAATTGGGCTCGACCGTATTGCGTGTGCGTATCACACCATCTTAGAGCGTGTGGATATCGTGTACATCGTTATCAAGAAGGTTATATAAAAACTGCTGTAGTGGAGTGGGCGCCCGTCAAGTGAAGCCGCCGCGACGCCATCTTGCGGGGGGGCGGAAAGCAAACCATTCTCGGCAGCGCGCGCCCAGTGTGTGCATGTGTTGGTGCATGTGTACACGAAGAAGTGCTGCTTATTCACATGCACAGCACGTAACACGACCGGAACAAGCATGGTTGGTTCATGCGTGGCTTACGGTTGCACAAACCGTGTGAAGACAACGCCAGGAGTCACATTTCACAACCAAGTTGCGCATGTGAAAGCAGATTCCGACCTGTCGTGCTGCCGTGCTCCTTGAATTGCGGCGCGAACGTGTGCGCCGAAAGGCGCGCCCATAACCGTTAATGTCTTTACTGCTAGGTTTCCAAAAGATGCTGAGGTGCCTACACTTTGGGAACGTGCAGTTCATCGCGAGGTCTGGAAAGCAAAAGACGGAGACCGCTTGTGCTCGGTTCATTTTACTCCCGAATGCTTTGACCGGACCGGACAAACGACGCGGCTGCGCCCAGGCACAGCACCGGCAGTGTTTCCTGCATTCCCGGAGCGACTACAGGCGCCGGTAAGCATGATAAATGCTCAACACAGTTGCTGCTTTGCATTAGAAAATAGTGGGCTGTCGAAGCCCCGCTTGATTATTATTGTCAGAGAATTCAAACTACGCAAGGGGATGCATGTTGAACGTTAGGGAACTTGTGGCTCTAGTGAGCTTGGGCCTCGGCTCTTTGTGCTTCGTGCGAAGATCCCGATAGTTGTTCAGTGTCGTTAGCTTATGTGTTTCGGGTCATTGTATCGTGCAGTGCATGGTGCTGCTGATGTCAAGGTATGTTAGCGTGCGGGTGTTTCTCGAAAAGTTGATGTGCAAGCAGTACAATCACAGATAAAAGTTTGCGGGATGCGGATTCGCGGGAAAAAAAATTTGCGTTGTGTCCCTACTCAGTCAGCTGATATTTTTCCTGGGGATAGAGAATGCATGTTCTCTCGTGATTCAGTGCTTTCCACTGGCCTGCTTTGCCCAACAACACAGAATTTTCTTTTTCACGAACACGCATCGCGCAAACGTTTGCACATGAAAGTGCAAAAGGGTTCTTCTGAGGCATATGCTGCATCGCAAGCAGTTACTGACCAACTTCTGAATACGCTTTAGAAGCAGTGTATCGACTCGAGAGACTTAAGGTTTCAATATGTGATTTCTGTTGGCGTCACAGTAAAACTGTTTTGTTTATGTAGTCATTGCCTACAAGGTACTTGTCAGTGACACTGCATGTTAACACTATCCTTCCCATTTAACTCAGATTGCATTTAACAAGGCTGCAGATTTGCGTCGCCTTGAGCTAGTATAAAGCGAAATTTCATATTCCAGGTTAAAAGTAAACTGCCACCACCAAAGTCCTGAGAGCATCCATGCAATGAGGATGAGAAAGAACCGGCAACACCTGATGATGATGAAGAGGCTGCTCTAGCTTCGCCTAGCAAAGAATGGTTTAAGGATAGATAACATGCCTCTGTAGAAGAAACAGTGCACCTAAAGAAAAAGATCAAAGTTCTGCAGCAAACCAAACGAAGGCTACAGAAAAGAAATGAGACAGCCATGGAAATTATAAGAACAATCAAAGAAATAAAACTTCTATCTGATAAAGGGGCTGAAGTATTTGGCGCTGCATTCTCCTGTGACATACAACTCCTGTACAGGGCAGGAGTCCGAAAGAAAGGGAAATTCTCTCCAGCAGTGCGCACTTTTGCCCTTACACTGCATTTTTACTCACCAGCGGCTTACGCATACGTCCGATCAAAGTTCAATAATGCTCTACCATCGCAACGCACACTCCGCGAGTGGTATCGATCCGTTTATGGACGACAGGGCTTCACAGCTGAAGCATTCTCTTTTCTAGAGAATCTTGTACGAACCAGATCTGAAGTTCTCTACTGTGCGCTCATTGTGGACGATATGGCGCTACGAAAGCATGTTGAGTTGGCCGGTGACAGAGTGGTTGGGTATGTCGATTTCGACACCAGTTTCGAATATGACGGCCTTCCTGAAGCAAGGAATGTTTGTGTGTATGTGCTCGTTGGAGTTAACATGCTGCTTAAGATACCTGTAGGGTATTTTCTGATTGACTCTCTCACAGGCTCGGAAAGAGCTGTACTCACAAAGTAGTGCACTGAAAAATTGTCTTCTGTTGGGGTTGAGGTCATCTCTTGACATTTGATGGTGCATCATCTAATTTTAGCATGGCTGCAAGTTTGGGCGAGGCGCTTCGCCTTGGTGGTGAGCACTTTTCCACATGCTTTGAAGGCCCGAATGGTTCTTCAAAAAAGTGCATATCATATTAGACTCATGCCATATGATCAAGCTAATCAGAAACTCGTTAGCAACTGTGAGCCATCTTGTCGATGACGAAGGGCAGTTTGTGAAGTGGGCTTATATAAAAGCTCTAGACGCCTTGCAGCGGGAGGAAGTCCTGAGGCTGGGCAATAAGCTAACAAGAATGCACCTCGAGTGGGCGAAACCAAAAATGAAGGTACGGCTGGCCGTCCAAGCGCTTAGTGCTTCGGTCGCCGACGCTCTAGACTTTTGTGAGCAGGTACTGAAGCTCCCACAGTTAAGAGGTGCCGCTGCTACAGCTAGGTTTGTGAGGTTGTTCGACAATTTGATTGACATTCTGAATTCCAGGAATCCCTTGGCAAAATCCTACAAGGCGCCTTTGAGAACTCAATATGAATCCTGTTGGAAGGCATTTTTTCCCGATGCTCGAGCGTATATTGGCGTTCTCAAGGACCCAGCAGGACGGCCTGTTCTAGAAGCTGTTAAGAAAAAAGGATTTCTGGGCTTTCTAATATGCATGCAAAGCACTGAGAACATTTTTGATGAGCTTACTCATAGAGGCCCTTTGAAGTACTTGCTGTTTCACGAGATGAGCCAAGATCATGCAGATACCTTTTTTGGCTGTGTTAGAGGGAGAGGCGGCTTCAATAATAATCCCCCAGCAGCCCAGTTTATGGCTTCCTACAAGCGTCTTCTTGTGCAGACGGAGGTGAAGTCCTCCGAATCTGGAAACTGTTCACAAGACGTTGTGTCTGTCTTGGGCGCGTGTGTTATTGCACCTCCGGACAGTGCAACTACAGCGGTCACTGTGATGCGAAGGCATTCCATACTACAAGCTGAGTACCATGACTTCACGCATCGAGTGAACTACCCTGAAAGCCTCTCTCCATTTGTGAGTTCTGTGGTAACCTACATTACAGGGTTTGTCGCTCGAAAAGTTCCTGCAAAAAGTACCCGTGATTACTGTGTTATAGCTGTTTATGCTGAAGAACAACCAGCGTTGGTGAAACAAAAGAACCGAGGTGGGCTTGCGTCACCTTCAAAGGATGTAATCTCACTTTGTGAAACGGCAGAGAAGGGGCTCCGTCGGTTGCAAGCAGAATCTGAAAGCATTCAGAAAATTCATTTGAAAACAAAGCACCTAGTACTGGAAGTGTTGATCTTGTCGCCAGACAAAAATTGTTTTTCTCAGTTGAATCAGCATCTCATGGACTGCGATCCATTGGAAAATCTTGTCTACAACCTGTGCAAAGATGTAGTGGAGTTGTACATTAACATCAGGATTCATCACATAACAAAAGAGAGGAATAGGTGTATTACAAAGGACAAAGTGAGATCTGTACTTTCAAGGCTGATCATATTTAAGAACCAATGAAAATTCAGTATGTAGCATCAGTCATGGCATTCACAGCGACTAGTACCACTGTTTGTATTTGCAATGCAAATCTTTGTAACGAGGTTGTGTCATTTGAATGTGTTGCTTCATGCAAGCCATGTATAAATGTGCATTCTGAAGGGGTAATTATGTGCTGTTTAGTCTCCGGCACAGTAGCACTTCACTAATTCTACCACTGCCTTTTGTTGTGCTTTTTTCGAGTGTGTTATATTAATTTGCTATTAAATTTTGCCTTGCCTTCTTTCAGCCAATAAGCACTATATGTTTACCAAAATATAAAAGATTTGATCTTCGAATTTCATGTTGCTGGTGATGTTTTGTAACCTCATTGTGTAACCCACCAGAATTAATGTTGGTCCTTCGATCCTTTGCTCTTTATGTGTTAGCTGGACACAAACAGTACGAACTTAATGGCGTATGTTGCTTTGATGAATATAAGGTCCCTGTATCAGGTGATAGTGAGGTTTATTATTTAATGCAGGGTGTGTTTTTATGCGAAGCATAATAGGGACACTACTTAGCTCAACCATAGCCTAGCCTGGCGCGGCCGCGACCACCAAGGCTAACTTCCGCTCCTCCCGCTAGGGGCGCTGCAGCCGAGCCTGTGGTCTGACGTCACGACAGCTGAGGAGAGACGGGGCTCAACTCGCGCGGTCGCCGCGCGGCCGCGACCACCAAGGCTAACTCCCGCTCCTCCCGCTAGGGGCGCTGCAGCCAAGCACGTGGTCTGACGTCACGCCAGCTGTGGAGAAACGGGGCTCAACTCGCGCGGTCGCCGCGCGGCCGCGACCACCAAGGCTAACTCCCGCTCCTCCAGGAGATTGCTAAACAACGAAGAGACTAGCCTGACTTACGGGCAGGCGATACCGAATCCCTTTCACAAATCTATTATGCTTCGCATCCTAGGCTTAACCTTAGCTAAGCCAGGCCATTTTATTTTCAATAGCACTGGAAGTTCTGTTTCTCAATTTGCCTTCTCAAAATACTGCATTTATTAGTCACTTAAATTTGTTGCATGCGTTGCTATTTCTTGTGATTTGAATTCCATTTCTTTATGAAAGCTTTCAATATTATTCAATTTCAACATTTCAAGAGAGCGCATAAAGAAGATGAATAAACGCTAATTACTGTACGAATTCATTTTTACTTTACGGCCACAGAGAGCCTGTAAAACCCGCTGCAGTGGGTCTTGGCTAAGACATTCATCTGCTGATCCCCAGGTCATGGGCTCTATCCCGGTTGCAGCAGCGGCATATTGGTGCCATGAAATGGAAAACGCCCTTATACTCGGATATTAGTGAGCGTTAAAAAAATTCAGGTGGTCAAAATCGATCCCCAGACCTCCAATACAGCTCGCCTCATACCCCATAGTGTTTCATTGGAACTTTAAAATCCGTTAAACAAAGAAAAACCTCTGGAAAAGCCGGAGAACACCGCTGCGAAGCGTTTGGCAAGCCGCTTTTTGACCCCCGCGAGATGGCCGTGGCCGGCTTCACCTGAGCCCATTCGCCGGTATAGGAGACTTCCACTCCAGCAGTTTTTATATAACCTCCTTGATCATTATACATGTCCGGTCTTTGCGGTGTTCCTTTGTTTGAGCTTCGCGTCGAACCTGGATGTGGGACATGAGATTTATTGGCATGTTTATAAATACAATGTAGCGCGGTAGCTTAGGGTCTTGATTACTTGGTGTCAGCTGTATACGGGTAATCTCTGCTCGTTTCCGGATGTAGCATCTTTGCTGCGTAAAAGACAAGTGCACTAGTAGTCCGTGTATGTGCTGCTCTTTTTGTTCGCCTAAAGTGTGAAAGGCCCCCTGTGTTGAAGTCGTTGATTTCAGTGTATATGGGCAGACCCAGGGCGGCTTTTATGGAGGGTTTTGAGCACAGATTTTAGTTTCAGTTTGTGTTTGTCTTAGCCTTTGGTACAGGGTATTGTACAAGACCCTGCTATGCACGAGTACGGTGATGAACTGCTTTCCTTGTTCCTCTCTAAGGCCATGTTTTTCGCTATGGATCTGTCGAATTAGGTGCGTGAGATTTTAACATTTTTCGTGATACAGTATAACATTATAGTTCGCATTGTTTTTCTGGTGTATAATGAATCTGAGTATTCTGCATGATGTCACCTTTTTGCCATGAAACTTTGATGTCACTTTTGGTTTGCTGGAAAGGCTTTCCTCAAGAAACCACATCCATCACCAGCCCATCAGCCGTCGTAAACAGTCACTTCGCGAAGGTGCGAAAAAAATGCTCAGTTTTTATAGTAGTTCCAGCCAATATGTCATGCGCCAAAGAAAGGGCCTTAAAAAATAAAAGTGAAGTGAAAACTAATGAAGCCATAGTGATCCCATAATAGCATGGGCTGTTCAGCTACTTTCGGCTAGTTCCGAAGAGACGACTGCCTGATCAGCGCAAACGATGTCAGAACTGAAGGGGGCTAATAAGACAAAGCTCGGTTTATTTCCCGAATTTTTCTAAAACTATGCTCATGTAAAGAGTATGTTTCAATAAAACATCACATTGCATAAAAACCATACGCGAAATACGAAGCCACTCGCATCATTGCGCTGCCTTGAAATCCAGAATTCTCATTTTGTATTACTACACCTTGCAAGAACTCGCTCCGTGCTTACAACAACGCTTTCAGAAAACGAATGGAGTCTGTTACATCTGGCCTGGTATAATTAAGCTTGAACGAGACCATTCCTCCGTGTTTCTTTGTGTAGGTGGGCTTTGAAATTTAAGGGTATACTTTACACTGAGAAAGAGTTTTGATCTTAGTTCTATTCAAAGGCACACGCTGTTGCCGCCTGTGACCGCAATAATTTGTTTTAACCTGTTCCCGCCGAGTTCGCCCTACATAAAATGTGCATCGGCCGCGTAGACACCCTCCAAGATAAGGTAACCACTCGAAATGAAAAGACAAGCAGCGGATCTGGATATGGCCAGCGATCGAGCAGATCGAGACGAGGAGTCTTGATTGCGACCACCAGCGGCTAAACATTGCTACTACTTGCCAAGAGAAAATCCACTCACGATGTTCCTTGCACAATACGTTTCCGCAATCGAAGTCTGCTTCATGAAAAACGACAAAATCCTCGTACACACACGTGTATTACGCCTGCACTGCGTGTTGTCTGAGAAGGACCCTGCTGCGACGCTGCGTGAGTTCGCCCACGAAGTAATCAGGGCTGCGGGGAAAGGGAAAAAGATTGGGCCTGTAATGAGGCCGCCGGTCGTGAGCTTCGCCAGTTACCGTCGCCATCTAATCCATTCAATGATGATGGATGGCAGATATTAACATCAAATCCAATGTACTGCGTGCGGCAAACGAATATCTACTCCAATGATTAAAACGAGCTGAAGGCGAACTGCTCGCACAGGATACCCACCACAATATCTCTGTTGAAGGAGCGAAAAATGACGAACGCATTCAGTGCACAAACTCTTGAGCGAAGGCTCGTCATTAGAGCTACTAGGACACTCGGCGCTCAGGTTGAACATCAGCAGGCTTAAGCGCGGGGAAATAATTTCAATACCGGGCTTGATCAGAATGAAAAAGTGGTTATACGATACGCATGCACGAGCACGAACTATCGCTAATCCGCCTGGTACACCTTTTCTTATTCCGTGGGATCTAAAAAGGGGTATCACGTCACGCCAGGTGTTGAGCAATAAGCGCACTTCATTCGTGAAAAATACTTGAACTTTTGCAACAAAGCTGTCTGCCATGTCGAAGCCCAACTTTCGAAGACTTCACTTTTAATTCTGTGGCAGCTGTGAAATACTGTGAGATACTGTTATGACCACAATTATAAGAATGGTCTAATCTCTCGATGCATACCAAAATCTTCCTCGTAAAGTTTCCTGCGTATGTACCGAGAAGTTAAGACTGCCATAGCAAACCATTGGTGAGCTTTTTGACAAAATCAGAAGACTGCAAGCGTACCAAAGGAGGATCTGCGGATATATTGATTGTTATCATGCAGTCTAACGATACAGGAAAAGTTGTGTTCAAACAACTTGCCGTTATAAAATGAGCTTGTCCAGAATTTCTGGGTGTGATGTTTATAGCACTTTGCACCATTTCTCCAGGGCGCTCGTCTGTCTTTAATCCACACTATTGCAGTCCTCTATCCTAACAACAAATTTTATTTACTTTGCAACTTTAAGTTATTCAGATGTAGTGAAGTCTATTTTACGTTATTACTGTAACCCTTTTCTCACTTACTATAAGAGCTTTCTTAGCGGTTTCAACTCATCTCAGCTGGTAATGCAGCCAACCGGAATTACATATACTACTTTTGACGTCATCTCGCCACTTCGACTTACCTCTTCCAGCCCTCAACGCATCCCCCTTGGTTAAGAGGTTCCTTACGGCTTCATTTCTCTACTACTTGCACTATACAATATCAAAGAAACCATAATAAACATATCCGTCGTTAGAAAAAGGCGGGCTTCGATGTTATCAAACCTGAGTCTGTTTTTCTAGGTGTTTACTTAGGCGGAATTCATAACCATTCCATGTATGAGTTTTGGTTTAGTTAAAGTAAAAGTTTCTCCACTTCTTGAATCTAGCGCACGTTTAGTTTGACGTCTAATCAACAGAGTCCATGGTTTAAATGATCGCTAAATGGAAGCGTATCCAAAAAAAGGCTGGCAGTTGCGCTCCGAAAACTTAACTGGTGCTCACGATAGTTCGATTGTTTCTCAGGCTGCAGATTCTGTATACAAAGCAGCACTCAAGCGTGCCAAGGATTCAGTTTTTAATAATACTTTGCATCCCTTCTTATCATTGACCGAAAGCAATTGCGGAGTTCATAATGCAGGATCATGCGAGGCTGCAACATTTGAAATAAAATAACTAAGAAGAGAGATAGCAGGGCTTTTAGCTCTACTTCTGTTATGTGCTAATCACAGATAATGAATGTACCAACGTCCTGAGCTCTGTTTTGTTCCTGTCTCTTTGTAATTTCAGTTCTGTTATTGTTCCGTATCCGATTATTGGCTTTTTATCGTTGGTCTTTATCGCCTTCGATGTTAGTAGCACTGAAAACGTTGTTCAAAGGCTAAATATTTCTTAACCATGGGGTTTCGATAGCATAAATTTCAAGTTTCCAATCAATACTAGATTTTTCTGTGTGATAATACTGTCTCATTTATGTCGGCGATTTCTTAAGACGGCCTGCATACCAAATAGTGGATGCCAGTGAGTAATTACTCCCTTATAACAATGGCTGGAAAGTTGGGAGGGTGATTCCCTCGCACATCTAGTGAACTCACGAATATTCCGTGCAAAATCATGGAGTACGTAATTTACTCTAATCCTGTATCACTCTTAGAACCCCAAGCTTTCTTTCCAGATGATCAAAATAGATTACGAAAGATATTTTCTTTTGCAACTGAACTTCTAACATTCACACATGCTCTTAATTTCATTCTTGACCGAGGTTCTATAATAGACTATATCTCTGGACTTTTTGCATGCTCAAATGCATTTGACAAGGTTTCTCAACAACTACGTTTGCATTATTTAGGAAAATGTAACCTCTATACTAATGTCCTAGGGTAGCTGTATTCGTTTCTCACTGGTCGTTCTCAGTTTGTTCAAGCTGATGTCATGGAGAGTCTTTATATTGAACTGAATTCATCACGCCTTTGTTTCCGTTCTGGGGCCCTTGGATTTTCTCGTTTCTGTCAGAGAATTCTCTAACTGCTTATGTCCATCGATTAACCTTATTGCAGATTAGTGCTTTATACACTGCACAATAAACAGCGCTACTTATGTAACTCTCTTCCGGTCTCAATATAGCATAGCTTTGACTTTTCTATCACGCGATAAATTGAAGTTCACAATAACAGATGAAATTGAAGGCAATTTTCTCACCATAATTCTATAATGTCTACGTACCGGTTTAATTTTTATCTAAAATCTGTGTCGTGCTACAAATATGTGGGAGTATTTATGCATTCCAATCTTTCTGGGACGATACATGTAGATTACTGAACCAAAAATGCTAATCGCATGCTTGCTATATTCTCTACAATATCTACCTCGCTTCTAGACAGTAAAATTGCTTCTTTACGAATATTTAGTCCGTACTGAATTCGTATACTCGATACTTATCTAGAAGCCCAGTCAAGAGACGCGCATCTACCAACTCGATCGTGCACAAACCTGTGTCGCTCTTTGCCTTCGTTATAATTATCACCGCAACTCTGTCGTGAGCGGTATGAAACTAATTTAGCGTTGCCGCTTCGGGCGCAACGTATGGAAGCGCTCCGTAGTCCCTTATTCCATACAATGTATCACGAAAATCCGGTCCTTGAGAACAGCGTCACACACGCCACTCTGTGATATTTCAGCTTGAAGAGATTACCAGCTTGAAGTCGGCCTTAAGATTCATTCATCCTGAGTGCGTCTGCGACTTAGAATGCCTTCCTCGACCTGTCCATGATGTATCTTGTCACCCTGCACCTAAATCTTTTGTAATGAACCTGATGTCGTCGCACCCGCATGAACTTTTGTCATTTGAACATCGGGCCATTTTTTATCTTTTCATATCCCACATATTACCTTGTTGTTCAGTTGGCTGAAAACGGTTTACGGTTTACCGGGGTTTAACGTCCCAAAGCGACTCAGGCTATGAGGGACGCCGTAGTGAAGGGCTCCGGAAATTTCGACCACCTGGGTGGGTCGACCAACCTGGGGTTCTTTAACGTGCATTGACATCGCAGAGCACACGAGTCTCTAGAAGTTCGCCTCCATCGAAATTCGATCGCCGCGGCCGGGATCGAACCCGCGTCTTCCGGGCCAGCAGCCGAGCGCCATAACCACTCTGCCACCGCGGCGGCTAGTTGGCTGAAAACTTTGACAATCATTTAAACTCATTAAGGAGACATAAACACGGTGTCAGAAAACAACTGACCTGACTGTGTTTGCACCTGCACAGTGAGGAATTTTTCGCGATGATTTTTCTCCTATGTTCTCCTCAATCTCGCGTTCACAAGCCATTGTGAGGTAACGTAGATGTAATATTCAGCTTCTCTGCTACCTTCTGAAAGGATTGAAATTTTATATTTATGGCTGTAGAATGTCCTGTGCTCATCATAACAATCAATCATTGCTCAGCTTTCAAGCCAACGTGCGACGGCTTGTCAACCGGCCTCATGAAGTGCGGTTTTTCCTTCGCTTGCAGCTGATCGCGCCAGAGATAACAAAGCTTGTATATCACTCGAGAAAAACAAATATTTTAGCGGTTGCTTGTGAGCAACGCCGAGCATTGAAATGATAATTTGTTTGCGGCTTAACCCAGGCTTTTGATATTTAGTTATTTGCTTTCTTCGGGCATACATTAGAATATTTTTTCAGTTTGTACCTTTTGGAAAATAATTGTGATCTCTTGGTGCAAGTTAGTCTTGGTGTAACAGTTTGTAATCTTTTGAATTTAACTGTGAATCGCGTGGTGCAAAAACTTACACCGTGCTCAGTTTTCTTTTCTTGAGCCTCATTTGTATTTATATATTTCCCTTTTCTGTACGTCCAATATTATCCATTTCGCCCCGTCCTCCCTGTCATCGCCTCGGGCCCTTAAAGTAATGCGGCAAGTAAACTCAGTCGCAACTTTGCCACGCTGTATTGTTCTTACAATTTCATTCCTTTTTCCTTCTTGCTTTTAGTTTTTCTTTTTTCGGCTCGCTTAGGCTCGGCTCGCTTAGGCTGGGAGTTGTTTTTAAACAGCTTGTGCTGGGATTTATTTTTTATTTCCCAACTTACCTTCGCTTTTTAATACATACAGCATTTCTATACTTTTCTTATGCGGAAACGGAGCACAGGCTGTTCGAAATTAGACTTTCTTAATTCTTTGACAACAAGAAGTTCCCGCTACACTAGATATATTTTTTCATGTGGGTCAAAAATGCAGACAGGCGCAAAGTTACAGGGAAATTTTCAAACCTTTAGGTAATTAACTACCGCCACTTAACTTTTTAATAAAGGCAGTTCCTTTACAAGTTTATATAAAAAAACTGCTCCATTGGTCATAATACTTGTAGCACGGCCATGTTCGCAGATATTCTTCTTTAAATTTTTCCCTAGGTTTGCATAATTACGCATGCAAAGCGGCGACGATCAGCGAAACCCTCGTCCCCATCTAAAGCAGCTAATGCGTATGCTGTTTCGTCTGTCCGCGGCGTAGAGCAACAAGCGAGAGTGATAACTTTGCCTCTTGAACTTGCGGCTATTCAAATCTAAGGAACTCCAACAGCTGCGCCGCACCAGGGGGAGCATTGCGCTTGTCGTCTTTCCCTTAAATGCGTAATTACGCGCGTTGAGCCGGAAATTTAGAGCTGAAATATCCTGGAAAACGAAAGTGCTACAAGAACTCTGTCAAGTGGGGTAGTCTGGGAATACGGCCACCACAGTATTCTAAATATCAGCATGGGTGCTAACTGCAGTGATTGGAACGCTCCTTAAATTAACTAATGAGTTGGTCAGCGAACAAAACGAGGTTAATGACATATGAGCCAAACTCAAAAAGAAGAAACAGGCTTGGGCAGGCATGTAATGCGAAGGCAAGATGGCCGATGGTCTTTAAGGGTAACCGACTGGATTCCACGAGAAGGCAAGTGTAGCAGGGGGGGGGGGGGGGGGGCAGAAAGTTAGGTGGGTGGATGAGACTGAAATTTTCAGGGATAGGGTGCCCGCTGTTATTCCCGGCGTACCTTCCAGCCAAAATGGATTGAGACACGTACTCCCTCGACCAGTATTTCTAGAAAACCAACATGAAGGCGAATTATTCTTCTAAGGAAATGCTGCTGCCTGGACTGGCGTTCGCGGAAGCAGCGGTGGAAGCCACGGCGACAATGGCGGCGCCACGTGGCCGAGTCGGCCGTTGTTTTACCGGACGGAGTGAAGCTTTCGACGGTCAGGCTGGGGATAATTGACAGACGGCTGCTACTTCGAACCAGTTCCCGCGTTTCGAACAACAGGCAGGGACTGTGGGGTCGTTCACCCCGCTGCTGAGAAACTGCTTGGAATTCCTGCGCCATGTAGGCGCCCACCTGGCAGCTGTGTTGACAACAACGTGACAGTGTCTTTTACCCTTGCCATCGACGAGCTGCGAGAGCCTCAGCACCACCCCTGCCGTAGGAGGTACTACCAGTGCCTTCGTCTGCTTGCTTGATTGGACATTGTTCGCCGAACGGCATTCCCAAGTCAGGGATCTGGGGAATACGAAGGGAATTTAACCGGTTGCTGGTTTGATACCGAGAAACTCGATTGCGGAGACGCTCCCGCTTGCTAAGAGACTCCCGTCCACTAAGAAGCTCCCTTCAAGTGAGAGGCATTCTCAGTTGTTCTTACTTGTACATTATAAAAATAGTGCGTATAAAGTTTTCCTTGCCTTTTCCTTCGTAACCAGGTCTCCGATTCTCCTGGTCCCTTCTCCGGCCAGACAACGCTACCCGAGTCCCAACACCGCAGCCCGCGCAGGACAGGATTAATTGGAGAATTATGGAGAGGCCTTTGCCCTGCAGTGGGCATAGTAAGGCTTAAGATGCTCTGTTCAATAATAGTTATGAGAATCCATCTTTTACCTTCCCGTCCACCTGCTTGCATAACCACTATTTATTAGTGAGTTAGCGTTAGAAGGGTCAGTGCAAGCGGACATGGCGACCACCGTCACGCGTACCGCGTGGCATAACGATCCTTAGTATGCCACCTCGAATATAACGAACCTTTCTGTGTTAACATTGAATATTTCCACACTGCTCACATTCTGCGAGCGCCGCCATGCGGCCGAGCGGCATGACTGGGCTCGTGTGGGAGCGAGGAAGACGACGTTCCCGCTCGGACGCGCTGCTGGTCTTCTTCGATCTCCAAGTTAACAGGACCCCTGTCCTTCCCTCTTCCAATCTATCAGACTACATACTATTACCACTCCTTTTTCCCGTCAAAACTTTCCTGTATCCAGTAATTAACCGCCTGTGTCTTGGCCACTCCCCCGTAGTGGGTATGTGCCAGCAACGTCTGAGGCCTCCCTTCCTTCCTTCCTTCTTGGCCATCCGATTAAAATCTCCTTTTTTGTCGCCCTACGTTTGTCGGTGACATTTTGGTGGAGCCGTGCTGGGTATCATCCCATGTACGCTGACCCCGACGATATCCTTGACGCTTCTCTCCGACGTGCGGACGTCACACCTGTCCACAAAGCGAGCCGTCGCCTGCGAGGCCTGCAGCCCAGTGTTTGAGCCACTGACAAAGCCTGTGCGAGCTATGACTTCCACCACTGGCAGCCGGACAGGTCAGTACTCCGGCAGTGCCCCGCCGGTCGTCCTCCTCGCACCTCGGTCGCCACCATCCTTCCACGGCGACCGGTTGGAGGATGTAGAAGATTGGTTGGCCAGTTTTGACCATGTAGCCGCATTCAATCAATGGGACGACTCGCGGAAGCTGATGAATGTGTATTTCGCACTGCAAGACTCGACGAAAACGTGGTTCGAGAACCACGAGGCGTCCTTCTCCAACTGCGCAGCTTTCCGTTGTGAGTAGCTCGCGACATTCAGTTCGAGCGAGGGAAAGAGGAATGCCGAAATTGCCCTTCGCTTCAGGTCACAGCAGTCCAGCGAGAACGTAGCCATGTTTATAGAGGACATGACCCGCCTCTTCAATCGGCTGACCCTGATATGCACGAGGCTGTGAAGGTGCGCCACCTCATGCATGGTGTGAAGTGTTGCGGCCACCAACTGTTGTGCGTCACTGCCAGTCGCCGGAGACGAGGCGCTTCGGGATCTTGTGCGGAGTGTAGTTCGCGAAGAACTGCGCAACCTCCGCTTAGATGCTCCACCTGCCAGTGTTGCAGCTGTAACCGATGCCGTCCGCGACGGAATTCGGCGAGAGGTCCAGCCACCACCGGCACCACAGCCGGAGCCGTACATCGTGAGCTACAGCGTACGGACACCGCAGCCGGAGTCATACACCATGAGATACAGTGAAGCCCTGCGGATACCTGCGCCAGTGCCACTTGCATTTCGCCCTGCTGCCGAACCAACGCAGGGGTACCTTCCCCCGGCGATCTGCGTGACCCGCGCCCTGTTCGAAAAGCGGACGTGTGGCGCACACCCAACAACCGGCCACTCTGCTACCTCTGCGGGGAGCCCGGTCATGTCCTCCACAACTGCCCGTACCGGCGGATGGGATTAAGAGGATTTCCACCGAGCGAACCTCGACCGCGCTATGGTGAGAGACCGCGAGACATTGAACAGTACCTGGCCAATCGTGTGCTGCCCTCAACGCCTTCACGACGTCAGTCTAGGTCGCCGTCTCCAAGACGGGTTCCTTCACCCAGTCACGCATCATCTTCTGGCCAAATCAGAGGCACGTCCCCCCGCCGGGGAAACTGAAGACGGCGTCCTAGACTGGCGTCGTGGAGGCGTTGAGGGCAGCACATGATCGGCCAGGTACTGTTCAATGTCTCGCGGTCTCTCACCATAGCGCGGTGGAGGTTCGCTCGGTGGAAATCCTCTCAATCCCATCCACCGGTACGGGCAGTTGCGGAGGACATGACCGTTTGAATATAACGAGCATTTCTGTGTTAACAGTGAATATTGCCACACTGCTCATATTCTGCGAGCGCCGCCATGTGGCCCAGCGGCATGGCTGGGCTCGAGTGGGAGCGAGGAAGACGACGTTCCCGTTTGGACGCGCGCTGCTGGTCTCCTTGGCCATCCGATTAAAAGCCCCTTTTGTGTCGCCCTGCGTTTGTCGGTGACAGTATAGCGAATTTTCTTGTTTTAATTTCAGATATAACAAACTTTCGTGTTTGGACCTCTTGTGTGAGGAATTTAGAGTGTTGACCTCGGATACGACGAACTTAATTGTCTGCCACCTCCGATATAACGACCTTTAGCGTGTCAATCTCGAATATGCTCACCCATTCAAATGATCCACCGAGGATCTCCTAACAATATTCATCTTCTAGCATTACTCTTTCATGCAAATTTGAAATTAAATGGCAGTTTTTCTTTTCGCTTTCTTCTTTTACTTTTTCATTTCCCGCACCTCTCTCCTGCTGTCTTTGTCTCCCCAGTTTCCTTTCCCACTCAGAAAAACATGCCAGCTATTCTTAAACGCCGGCTAAGTTCTCTACCTGTCATTAAAGAGTTTCTCTCTCTCTCCCTCTCCTTCTTGTTGTTACTTGTGGAAGAAAAGCTTATAGCCTCCAACTTTGAGTAAAACAGACAACCCAAACGAACCGTTGCATGTGCAAGGAACTGCAAATACTTGAAAAAACAACATTAGCTTAAACATCATGGACGCACCGAAGGCCGCACTTTCTCCATTACTCCTCAGGTCGATGTAAGCCGTGGACTGGTAGCCACCTAGCGGGGATCACCTGCATTTTGCCTTTTCTGACGAAATGAATGTTTTGCAAGCCAGTATCACTGCTCCCACCTTTATTACGTTCTGGCCGGGCGCTCGCAGTAGGTTACCGCGGTGGCGACACGCTGAGGCGTTTTATTAAACGAGCCAGGTCCTTTTAAACAGTGCATGTCACTCGTCTTTCTTTATTAATTGATTTTTTTTCTTCTCAGCCAGCCTGGACGCACTCACAGGAGAGCGCCTGTGCAAACAGGATGTCGCCGTTGTCGTCCAATGGCCGCAAGGCGCTGACGCACGTCCCGTTCGCTAATCTGGCGCGACGAAAGGCAAACGACCTGGAACGAATAGAAGAACGATTGTTTGACTCAGCGTCGCAGCCGGCGCCGCCACTGCGCTAATGGCCGCTAAATCACGCGCTTTTACGCTCGCTCCCCCTCGAGGGCACAGGGCCCTTAGCGATTTTCTGCTCGCGCTGCTACCCTTTTGTTTCAGGTCAGGGCCAGCTCTATTGCTCTGCGCGAGGGTGAAGCTTGAGCACTCTTCAGAATGAACCACCCCGAGAACGTAGCGCGTGATCACACTCGCATGCGAGAATCGGTGTTCTAAGAAATGGGTGCGGCCAACCCTGCGTAGCCAGAATCTCGCGTGTGTCATGAGCTGGCAATATCATTGTGGAAATCTGCTTGTTCCCTACCTGATCATTACCGACTCGCCTGCTCGCTGACGTCGCAAAAGCCGTCGAAAATGAAGCCTGATCTTTCGTTCAGGAAAAAAAGACAAATCATCAATGCCGCTCCTTCGTGTGGTCTTCAAATTCAGAGAGAAACTTCGTTTAACTTGTTGCGATTATTCGACATTATGCCGATTCCTTTTTAGTATTTCGTTTTACCGGCGCCATCACCTGTACTTGCCCCAGTCTACCTACCCGCCGCCCTTTCACAATAGTGGGCAAATCTAAATTGCGGAAGCCATGATGGCAATTAGGATTTAAATTCATAGGCATTTTCATAATCCGGCAACATCACTAAACCTCCATCAGTACTGAAAAACGTGCTGGCTGAAAGTTTTTTTAGCAAACCGCTCCCAGTATCTATGTAACTAATATGCAACTCATGATCGACCTAATGGAATGAAAACTGTCCTCACGGTTCAGGAACCCTGTGCCGACGGAAGCAGCTGGCTGTTGGTGTGCATCGCATGACATGCGTCTAGCTTCCTTTGCAAGAGACACATAAACACTTCAATGCTTAATTGCCTGTTCCCACTTTTTGTAGTTCGTTTTCTTTCCCATTCTACTCTTCGATACTATTTCGACAGTGGAGAGAATCGAACATGCTCTAAATAACGGAGGCAGCCCAAAAGCGGTCAAGAAAAAACTTGGCGTAGTCAAATATCAGATTTACGTACTAATATAAAAGTAGGGCATTGATATTTACTGTACAGATAACATGGTTAAAATATCTGGCGAATTCTACACAGATCTCTACTGTACCCTAAATAATTAGGAGGATAATGACGGAGGCAGCGATCTGTAGGAATTCGACATCCCACTGGTGACAAGACAGTAAGTAAAGCTTTACATGTTGTGCAAATGAGGAATCCGGCTACTGAGGACCGGATAACTTTAGAACTGCTGAACGACGGTGGCAAGATTTTGTTTGCAAAAATGGCCACGGTATGTACGCAATGTCTCATGATCTCGAGCGTACCGGAATCTTGGAAGAACGCTAACGTTATCTTGATCCATAAAGAAAGGGACATCAAGGACTTCAAAAAGTACAGACCGATCAGCTTACTGTCCGTTGCCTACAAGGTTGCCTACTAAAATAATCTGTACTAGAATCAGAGATACCTTAGGCTTCATTCAACTAAAGAAGCACGCACGCTTTCGTAAAGGATACTCGACAATAGACCATATTCCCACTATCAATCCAGTGGAGTAACCAATCAAGAGATTATGGCGAATCTCTACAGGTTACCAGAAAACATTTTACTCATTTAAAACCTCAGCAGTCATGCAGGCATTGCGGAACCGCTGGGTGGAAAATACATATGTAAATGTATGGAAAACACCTTAAGCGGCTGCCCATTCATCATGGTCCCCCATAAAGAAAGCAATAAAATTCCAATAAGGAAGGGTGTCAGGCAGGGAGGCACAGTCTCTCCAATACTACTCACCATGCGTTTCCACGCGGTATACAGATATTCGTATTTTCAAGAACTGGGGACAACAGTTAATGGAGAATGGCGTAGTAATCTGCGATTCGATGTTCACATTGGCTTGCTAGGTAACTCTGAACACGAATTAAAGAACATGATCAATAACCAAGATAGGGAAACTAGAGCGGTGGGTCTAAAATTATATGCAGGAAACTGAAGTTACGTTCAACAGTCTCCGAAGGAAACTTCAGTTTACGTTAGGTAGCTAAGCATGGAAGTTGTCGGGCTAACACTCCAACTTAGGGCAGGTATGCTAACCGTTGACCTGGAGCATGCAAGTGAAGTAACTGGCCGAATAATAATTTGGTGGAGCGGATTTGTCAAACACTCTCAAATCATGACTAGCGTCTTACGAATACCCTTTAATAATAAAGTATATGTTCGGCGATAGTGCTCCGGAAGCACAATTCTGGTCCACAATTCTTGTATATCTGCAGCTTACTACGCAGCGGAGGTAAGGAGCGTTGGTGGAGGACAGCATCGCATCGCCGTCGTCTGAACGTACCTGCCACGCCTGCGGAGTGACGGCAAGGCGAGAGCGCGGCGACTGTGTATCACGTGACCCCTATCTGCGGTGGATATAGGAAGACCACGCGACAACGCCCGAATTAGTTCGGAGGCAGTGTTCAGGAAGCACACTTCTGAAGCACATTTCCTGTATGTCTGCGGGTGAGACTAACGCTGTGAAATTGTTCCCTTTTACACCTCTTGCACTGCAGCCGAACACAGCGCACACGTGTAATATGCCATGTCCATTGCAATGTTTCCTCACATAGACTGCTGATTTCTGTGACAACGTCGAAGGAAACGAAGTACCTGACAAAACAGTTTGATGGTTCCCGACGGGAACTGCGTACTGAAGTTAGATCCCTATACTATAAAGCTAAATTTTATTTGAGCACGGGACCGATATTAAGAAGGATGTAAAGGAACTGAGGCAGAGCCTGAGAAAACTGGTAGAAAAAATCACAAACTAGAAAAGGCTACCATCGAGAGTGGAGGAACTGAAGCAGTATCAGAGAATCAACGATCTTGAAATCCAAGGTCTGCCAGATGATTGTGAAGAACTGATTGCAGGGAATTAGGTCTGTTAAAAAAAAAAGAAGTTGGTTGTGATGAGTCAGACATCGACATTTTCCACAAATTTGAAACAGCGAAATGTCGTGGCACGATTTCTGTTGTTGGTTCCACGCGTAGGACAAAAAAAATATGCCATTCTTGGAAAAGCGCGCAAGGCCGAGCTCACGACGCAGTCCTTTGGTTACGATGGCCCCGAAAAGCTCGTCTTTATCAATGAGTATATTACGCAGGAAAACAAGCAACTGCTTGGCGCCGCTAGAGGTCGCAAAAGGGTCTTTGGGAGTAAATTTGCGTAGACCATCAGCGAGAAAACTCTTGCTTGTTCCCTTTGGGGAACAAATACCAACTGTCTCGCGGAATGCGTCGTCGAGTGACTTGGACCAGACGTCTCTCGGCGAAAATCTGTTTTGGGACGCTGAACTTGATTACATAATCATATGACCGTCGCAATGAGATACGCCTGCATTTGTGTTGCCCAGTGACTTAAAGATGCATCTAAACGAACAGAGTTTAAAAACGTTTAAAAACGTTTAAAAGTTTAAAAACAGGTTTTGTGATTTTACATCGATTCTAAATCACTTTTGGTTTAATTTTGATGTTTTGATTGTGTGATAAACATGGTTTAGTGATTATTGTTTGTTTACGCGTCCATTCTATCAAACCGGTTTTTCTAATCGCCATCGAAATTAGCCATAAAGATTGAGGGCTATCTGTAGTTAAAAACTGTGGTATTCAATCGGCATTACTTCCCGAGTTTATTCTTTCATCAGACGACGTTGAAGTATTATCTTTCCTCGGTGGCGCGATTGTATTTTCAGTTCTTTACGGTCCACCAAGCGAAACGTGCATGTATTTTTTGAATTTCTA